>JAVSBV010000083.1:2227517-2242922 GCA_033117975.1 Parotocinclus spilosoma | reverse complement strand
GCACCTGGCCCTAGTTATCCCCGTCGGCAGGTGCACGTTATTTAAGCCCGACGCTCACTTTCGTGTGCGCCGGTTCTTTGGTTACGTTTGTCTACCCCTGTGTGCGTCTTTTATAGCTTGGCACATGTGTGGATTGAAGACGGTTTGCGGATCAGGTGTGAAATGCGTAAAGAAATTCTCAAAATCCACAAATGCACGAGAGGAAATGAATGCAAATACCATGCGAGTGACTTAATCCACAAATGCAGATTCAGCATTTTATACATACATTTTAAAACTGAATCGGCAACGAAAAAAATAATTCATTCGTTTTCAGATTATGATACAAATCACAGTTTCACAAATTATGATACATCTATGACAACCAAAAACGCGTATTTAGGAATTTGGATGTATTTATTTGTCAATAGTTATTTGTAAAACTGATGGATTATCATTTACACATTTCTAGGTATTTTGAGACTAATCTCTTTCCATATATATAATCTCATGTAATTAATTTATTGCATTTGCGATTCATGTGTATAAACTAATCAGTTTAGACAATAATGGTTGTGTGTTCAGTTATTCTGAGGGCAAATATACAATGTTATACAAGCTGTAGACTGACTACATTACATTGTAAGAAAGTGTCATTTCTTTAGTGTTGTCCCATAAAAATAAGTAATATAAAAGGGGTGCACTCACTTTTAGGATATACTTTTATTTGAAGAAGTAATAGATGAATTTAGATGTCTCTTAAATACACCTTATAGCAAAATGTCCATTTTTGTTATTTGTTGGTCTTATACATATGTAACTTAGTATGTTATCTTGTCTCTTGCTTTCTCCCTCCTCATCTTGGTGATGTTCTCCATCCTCCATATCTTCACCGCTGTGTTGGTCTTTCACCACATCCTGCCCCCATTGTGTTTTATCTGTTATGTTTATGTTGCCTTTCTCTCTGTCCTTTCAACTATTTTCTCTTTTCTTCTCCATATTTTCTTCTTCCACCTTGTCCTTCTCTTCACTATCACCTACCATCTTATCTTCTTCGTTTACATTGCTGAGTTGTTTATTTTCTATTTCCCTCACCTCTGCCTTTGTTGAGAAAAAAATACAGTATATACTGTATATGCTACATTTCCTCTTCATTTCTGTAAGATCGTTAGGACAGCTACCTAAGAACACAAAACTTCATCCATTTACAACTCTTCATTAGTATTCTCTACTGCTGTAATAATGAACGTGTAGTAAAAAAAGGAATCTTATGTACAAATGTGTAATGTATTACAAATGAGCTAGGAACGCCAAACTTCATTAATTTATAACTCTATATTAGCACTTTGTGCTACTGTAATGATGAACCTATACTACAAAAGGTAAGTAATACATTTTCATCTCCTCTCATTAAAAACTAATATAAGTAAGCATCTTAATGTGGTTTAACATATTAAAACAGGTCTTATGAGGATTAATAAATACAAAAAAGTTTTCCTGGGTTGCTGTTTTAACACATTTACAATTTCATTTGCATTTACAGCATTTAGCAGACGTCCTTATCCAGAGCGACTTACAACTCAAGCAATGGTGGGTTAAAGGTCTTGCTTAAGGACCCAACTGTGGCAGCTTGGCAGAGGGGCATACATTAAGATACTGTAAGTTTTCTTCCCTTTATAATATTCTTTAATGGGTTATTGCTTATTGTGGAGTGAGTAACCATACCATTCTCTGCTAAATGCTGGAAATATAGGCAGTCTGATGGAGTCTAGGTTTGCCAAATACTGTAAAATTTAGTGGAGGAGGGATAATGCTATGGTGTTGTTTTTTTTAAGGATTGGCACAGTTCTCCTAATTCCAATGAAGGAAAATTTAAATGCTTCAGCATACCAAGACATTTTGGACAACTGTATGCTAACAACTTTGTGGGATCAGCTCTGAGAAATCCCTTTACTGACCTAGCATGACTATGCCCCAGTGCACAAAGCAAGATACATAATGGCATGATTAGGTAAGTTTGGTGTGGTAAAAATCCTGTAGAAACTGTGGAGGAATTGTCATCATGTGTGCTTGGTCATCTTTGAGTTATACTTCACCATGTACGACTTGGTCCATATAACACTCATTGTTTGCTAACATTCATTGATAAACTCAAATATGCTCATCCTCCCAATGGAAGAGGAACCAGGAACCGGAACAGCCAAGCTATTGTAGTTTGTCTTAATGTACAACCCGAAGTCAGAAAAATTTGGGACGCTATGGAAAATGCAAAATGCAATGTTACTTACAATTACTTCGACTTTTCACTGTAAACAGTATTAACCCAAGATATTTTGGTGGGATATTTAATTGTCTGGTCAACTTTATTTCAGTTGTCAATAAACCTTTATTTCTGCATGTCGGGCCTGCAACTTATTTTTTTAATTTACAGATAGTAATGGAAACAAACAAACAAACAAACATCAAAAAACTAACTAATGATGTGATCTTGTGATTGATTTAAACAACTGATCTCAACAGGTAATTTTTGGTACAAATGTAGGATCCAGGAAAGGGAGTAGGCAGAGGATTTAAATTTTGTTAACAAAGTCGTGAGAATTTTTTTTAAACAATGTTGCTTAAAGAAAGACGGGAAGGGATTTGCAAATTTCTCCCTCCACAGTGCAAAGGCTAAGGGCACAAACTTAAGCTGAACACCTGTGATCTTCGATCCCTCAGACACCACTTAGTCAATAACAGGCATTCAATAATAGCTGAAACAACCACATTGGCAAGGAATTACTTTGGCAAAACTTTGTCAAGCAATAAAAAAAAGAGTTCCATTCACACATACCACTTAAACTTTTGAGACCTTCTTCTGCCATTTACTTTCCTAGTAACAAGAATGTTTTCTCATACCATTTCGGGATTGCCCAGTTTTCTTCATCAGGGATGTATAGGACAAGGGGAACTGCTCAAGAGCAAAACTGTGCCAACTTTGCCTCGGCCTACATAATAACAACAATGTCTATGCTTATTTCTAGCATGTCCGAGTGGATATGATGATGATGACATTAACCGTACAGTCGCAGCTGACCCTTGGTCACTTGATGGATCATCGATCTCCACACATTTCTGTCCTTCATCGATGTGATCCATTAAGTATTTTGGCAGGATAGTGGAGTAGTTTAACATCGCTTTCGCCACCCCTTTCCATTGATCTGGGCTTGGGACCAGTGTGCAGCTGTTTCCAGTTACACGGCTTGGGTGTTTTGCATACACAAGTCAATGACAAATTGGAGACTCCAATTAACCTAGCACGCATGTCTTTGGACTGTGGGAGAAAACCGGAGTACCCAAAGTAAACCCACGCAGACAGGGAGGACATGCAGACTCCACACAGAAAGGACCCAAGCCGCTCCACCCTGGGATTGAACCAGGGACCTTCTTGTTGTGAGGCAAGCGGTGCTACCCACCGAGCCACCGTGCTGGCCAAAATACCCATATACATTTGCATTACAGTAGCCAAAAAAAGTGAGAGGCAATGGTAATGTCTGGTCAACGTCTATTTTGCTTAATATCGTCTACCACAGACAATAAACAGTGTTAAACAGTGTACACATGTACAGAACTGGATTAATTAAACATGTGGGGTGTATGTGGATAAAAACGTTTTAGCGAGTTTAATGCATGTTTTCAGCAGCTCTAAACTGCTAAAAGTTTAAATTGTACTCACTTTCAAGCCAGTCAGCCCACAACTAATCTAAAACCTAATCAACCTTCTTTCACCAGTATACCCATATCAATATGAACTCTACGAACATGACAGGGAGAACAGTGACGATTCCATGCATCTAGAACACATGCACCAGGAATAGTGACAAAGGCAAAAGCCAATCAATCATTTCGGTGAACCTGATGTCTGGTGTATTCTGATTTCTGGTCTATATTTTACTGCTTTCTCCAAACGATGTTAGATGTTCCATGGGTAAGTGTCAAATTACAGAGAGAGCAAAAGTGATGTATACATAGAACCGTAAAATCACACTTCAAAATAAAGCACAGTTCTTAATAAAAAACAATCAATAAGCCGTAAAAAACCAGACTTGTAACTGGGGACAACATTGACAAACTAGGCAACTAAACCAGTTACATATCATGTACAACATGAAGACAAACAGAATCGTGCATGGAACAACTTAGCATTTAAATACTAATGAATAGATTCAAGTTAATCAAATCTGGATATTTTCTCTTTTTCTGGCAATTCTCTAAAAACAATTGAGATCAGAATTTTCATGAATGAAAATTCAAGAAGATCAGCATTTTCTGAAAAACGCAGACCATCCTGTCTAGCACCAATAAGCCACATTTAAAGTCCCTTTCTTTAGCATTCTGATGCTGGGTTTGAACTTCAGGAGGTTAACTTGACCATGTCTATATGCCTATTTGCACAGCGTTTCTGCCACAAGATTGGTTAAATAGATATTTGCTCAACAAGCAGTTCAACAGGTGTACCCAATTACCTAAGAAAGTGAGCGGTGAGTTTAGGCAGTTATTCCGAACAATTCATGCTGCCGTTGTTGCCATTGTTATTGTGAAGTGTTTGTCCACCAACGACTCATACTGCTGTGGCCTAGTATGAGTTTCAGTTTGTCACCCAACCTTCACAAACCCATATCAGGATTCGGAACCATGTCCTCAGCAGCTAAGCCCAGGAGCAGCTTAACAGCTATGATACAAATATACAGAGGGCAAAATGTCCGATAGTTTAACTGAAAATGTTTATTTGGACTAGGAGTGAAATGATTCCTTGAGAACATCAAAAGTACACAAACTTCATCGATTCAAGTTATTGGTATCAAAATGCAGTTTGTTTATAGTTACAGTACAGTTTTGCACAGATGACTTTTACTTAAGCAGTGGGCAGGTGACTTAGATGGCAGCGCTGACTGTAAAAAGGAAAAAGCGAGCAGTGAACAGAAGTGGTGGCCCAAAGAAAATCATTTCAAGCTGAAAAAAGACCAACTCTGTACAGTAAGTCAGTTGTAAAAGCAGATAGCAGTAAGTCTGCGCATCCAGTCTGTAGAGCAGACCAGACAAACATAACCTTTAATGTAAATCATCATGATTGATTGAAGTTTATACATTAAATCTTCATATCTACATACGTAGGTCTATCATTTAGCTAATAAAGTAAAGCAGTGTGATGGTTGATGGTTGAATTTCACAACCCCCTGAATTTGAACCATGCATTCCACTATGTAATTTTTGACAACATTTGTGTGTTGCCATATGTGGTTCTTTTTGTTTGCAGAACAATTCTGCTGTTGCTGTTTCTTTTTGTGCTGGTACCTTGCCTGGTTTAGAACCGTTATGGACAGCTGACGCAAAATAATTTTTACATTATGCGCTGTGCTTAGTGCATACGTGAAATAAGTTAGTTATCATGCCATCTAATGGCAATCGACTTACAAATTAGATTTTTTTTCCAAATTACTGTTATTCGAGCAAGCCAAAACACCTACAATGACATTACATGCATTGCTGGTGCTGTCTGTATTTTGTCTCCTGGTGCAATTTCTTCACTCATCAACTTTAGTCATGTATTTTAAGGTTGAACATCTTCATTTCGGCACCAAGTGTGTGCATGCGCTGTACTCTGTCCAACCTGGCTAAATGACACAGTGAACATGAAAAAATGCCATCAATAAATCAAAACTATTGTAAACAATACATACCACCCTTGTGTGTTTTGTCTAGTATAGGACAGCTGGATAGCAAAATGATTTTCCAAACAATAACGCCATCGGTGTTGCACACCCCATACAAAGCCCATACTAACACTTGCAACATCTTATGTTTGTGGATGAACAACAGACTTTAGCTGACACAACAGACTACTAGTGCATACGCATATACGAGTTTTATTTACTAATGGACAGATCCATGGCAACAGCAGGGTTACAACTGCTGGCAAAGACACTGGGATAATCTTGAGAAACTAACTGACCTAACGCAAAAACCCATACAAAACTGTTTAACAGTCGAAATGTTTTTTTTAAAAAGTATTTTGCTTAAAAACGTCACTTCCCCAAGATGAAACCCATTTATCACAGATTAGCCAGACATGCAACGAAGAACAACTTTCAACAGCAGCTAGAGTATCCAGCTCCACCCCTTTCTATTACTACTTCCTCTACACAACATGCCAAGAATGTCAAAATTCCCAGCACCATCACCCTCATGTCTGCTCGCTTCATAAATCCCAGTGCTTTTCGGCAAGCTTTCCAGTCCAGAAGAGAACTCGCTAACCCCTGAAGCAGATGGCTGTCTCCTTCTTTCTCTTTCTGGTGTGGCAAGTCTACGCTCATTTTCCTTTGTTTAGTAGAGTGGCTGTTGGTTTTGCATAGTGCCCACTCTCGCTTTGCAACCAGAGTTGGCATGGATGCATGGGCAGTGAGCGGCTGCCAAAGGCTTGGCGCCACGCGGGCATGATGTCAGGCGGCCAGCTGGTAAGAGGAGTGATGAGCACTGGCATGTAAGGGAGCACACGTGCATGCATGCTTACCCGCACTTTCAAAAGCATGCTTCCCAGATGCTCTTTATACACAAATTTGCACGCCTCGCATACACCTTCACAAAGAGAAGTTTGGCGGAAGAGGAGACGTGGGCGATGTGTGGGTCGTATTTTCAGTGGAGTTTTCCTAAAAGGTTCAATTAAATAAACCTGGGGTCATACCATGGCCAGTAGAAATTATTAGCCAACTGCTCATTGCAATAACCACTGCTGTTAAGACAGAAGTGTTTGCAATTAAAACCGCACAGTCACACACTGAAGTCCAGAAGAACCGGTTAAGTACTGGCTCATTTAGCAGGCTGGCAGCGCACACAAATCCACACACACACACACTCAAAAGCGTTACTGGCACACTGGTGAAGTGACACAACCTGCTCTTGGCATGGAGAAAACACGCTGGCGCAGCTGGAACGCTTCACAACCCGGAGAGGTTGGCATAAGTGCACACCACCAGTGCTGCCAGCTCTGCATAAAGCTGCTTTTTGGAATTCAGAAATGGGGGGGTTGGGTAAGAAACATCAGAAATCTGCCTTGTTAGAAAATGGGAATATTTTACATAGGAAGGATAGATGTGGGTTTTTAAAACAACAGTTTACCCCTCGAGAGTCTCAAAGTGAATATTCCCAACTCAACAGATGAGTCATGCCACCATAACCATGACAGCACAAACATTTTGACTGTTGTAACAATTGTAACATACAAATTAAACCAAAGAGTTAGCAAGCAGACCAACATTAGCACAATAGTACAACTAAGCATGTTGGTTACTATAAGAACAAAGGTGAGACTTCATAGGGTTGAGGGTTGAAGACAAAGTGAAGACATTTTCCATTGTATGGGTGCCCTAACTACCCAGAACACTGAAAACTGGCCTCTAGCATTACAATGAAATGTAATAAATAAAATCTTCTTTGCTTCCAACACTCCATTTTCATAATACACTGCTTACAAAAAGTTGGGGATATTTCTAAATGAATCATCAGAAAAGAAAAGAAAAAGTTGCCCGATTATACAAATGAGATGCAAACTTAATTATGCTGATTAAGTAGAAAGTGGTATGTTCATTGGGGTAAACAGAAGCACGTCAAACTGGACAAGAGTGTCACACATTGACTGTTCAGTAGGGTGCATGATCACCCTAAAGTGGAAACAAACAGATTGGCCAGCATTTCATCTTAGCAGATCCTTTACATATTTGTTTTGAATCATCCCCTAATTTTAGTGATAAGTGTAATTTACTTTTAGTCACCAGGTTTCACAGTCTTGTTACCCAAACAAATTCCCTCTCCTGAAAGAAAGAAAATCTAGCACAAAAAGCATGTTCAATAGGAAGCTGCATCATCTGGATCTTCTGAAGATCATGGGAAGACCAAATGCAAGTTCATTATTTATCATTTATTTTATCTATTCTTATTTTATTTGAAGTTTATAATACTGTACCTGTGAATTAGAAGGCCAACTTACTATCCTGTTCTCAATTTTTTTTAACAAATTAAGAGGTTACGTTTATGTAACTATATTTTGGATAATTTCATGTGGCTACATCACAATAATACTTCTGTGCTGAAAACTCCATTTTAATCCTAATGCGCAGTAAGAAATAATGCAAGAAAAAATGCAAAAATAAATGCAAAGTTGCCAGAGATTGCCCATTATTCATGCAAAGATAAATGTGCGTCATTCGATTCAGTTGTTGACAAGATACAGAAAATTAAGTTTAATTTTGTAAGAGTTAGAACAAGCAAACTGCATTGATTTGAAGCAGAATTAATCTTGAATCCTCGTTTCTAATTGTTCACCGATTAGGGTACGAGTTTATACAGTAATCATTGGGAGAAACTTGAAACAGACGTTACCATTCAGCTTAACACAAATGGAGCTCTTTAACATTTAACAAATTTAAACACCAGATTTGGTTGTCAGGGAACAACTCAAACTTGGCTTAAAATTATCCGTTGGGTGTGTGTGGTAAAATTTTCTTTGGTTTCACATCATGTCAATACCTTTAATAGTATTGATACAAATTATACTTCTCAACAAAAGCCAAGACAAAATACCATCAACTTTTCTACTAACATCATTATTAATGGTTTTTGAATATTAATATTTGCACCATGTCTTTGTTTTTTTCCCCCGTGGGATCCGGGAACCCTGGAATTATTCAGGTAGTCATTTCCTTATACGCTTGGCCCCAGTCAAGCTACCATCACCAATTAATCAGTAGACTCATCGAAAAGGCACTTTTTGGAAACATCGACTAACATGCATGTAACAGGCATTTGGAATATGGGAGGAGCAAGCAGACTCCACACAGGTGGAGCTCAGGGTCAAGATCAAACCGAGGATCTCAGAGATGCAAGGCGGCAGTGCTAAAAACTGCACCAGCGTGCTCCACTTGGAAACTCAAACACGGTGTATGCTCAGGAAATGCAAAAAGTTGATTATCCAATGTTAAAGTTTGCATTCTGTGAGATTGTTGGCTGGTCACCAAATAGAATTCTGATTACTGCCTGGGTCATATAATCCTGGAGCACTCCCATTATCCAATTTCTCATGTGCAGGAGACTTAATCAGTCCTTCACCAGGACTTTACCGCTCCATCAGGCGTGCAACAAATGACTTATGGACTACTGTCCAAAGCCAGTGTGTGTTTGCTTTTACCTCTCATAATTGGACACTTAATAAAATGAATTGTGATACTGAAATCCCCCACACATTAAAGTAGGATTACGATTAACAAGGTAGGTAACAGGGATGAGTCTACATTTTTTTGCTCCATCATCTTTCCACGTAATTCATAGCAACTCGTGAACAGTTTAGTCCACTGGCATTTCCAGACTACATGTCATACTGGGGCACATAGTATTTGGAGGGCCACAGTAGTGCATTTGCTGATTTTGAGTGAACTGAATTTCTGCTCAGAAATCCAGGACAACAGTTACTTTTACCACCAAGATTTGAGGGGGGCAGCAACAGTTTACCAGGGTTCTTGCTCCAGTAAAATGGGTCTGAAGACATTTCTGGTTTACTCACAAAAAGATTGTGACTATACATTTCAAACTAGTCGATTATCCTAGCAAGAAGTGGCAGGAGCTCCTTCTAAATCACTAATTATAAACCAAATATAATATAGCTTTGCTCTTGTAATAATACTTTACATAGCTCATATCAGTACATCTTACTATTAGTGCTTACTATTAGTAAGTAAGACTTATTATTTACGCAGCAGCCAACCCAGTGCCTACCGGAATCTCCCATTAGTTCTTGACCCATGTACCTTATCTGATGAATTATCAGTAATTCTTCAGATTAAGGTTTTTAAGAAAGGGGTTTATAAGAAATTGCATGTGAATCCAGTCTCTAGTCAGGCAGATGTGGCAAAGCTGTTGCCAAGCCATCACTTATAGATACTTTATTTAGAAGCCAACAATTATCTGAATCCAAACTCAACTACCCTGGCTCCTTGTTTTAGCACCCCCAGGGCAACAGTAAGTTTGAGCTTTGCAGATGGATCGCACTTCTGCTGATTCAAGAGTATAAAACTAGGAAAATGTATCTCCACATGCACTTTCCTAGACTTGGTGGGGTGTACATCTCAAAAACAGATTAAAATATGATCTGGAGGTACGTTTTAAAGACTACTACACATCTAGTGACTCAAATCAATTTAAATACACAGCTCACAACAATTAGGGGACATTTTATTGGGAATATTTTATTTTGACCACTGTGAACCATGTTAAAAGCACCGACTTTCACTTGAGCAGTTAGAAGCAAGATAGCTTTGAAATATCTAACATACTACACAAGTATTAGTATATAATAGACAGTAATATGAGTATATAAACACTATAAATAAATAAGAGTTAAGGCTGCTGACACGCACAGCTAGTTCTGATATGTGCCATTTAACATCAGATACTTTATAATACTTGGACTACTTTGATACTTATGTTTTGGAAAATATTTGTAATTCAGTGTTTGAGGGAAAAAAATCCACTGACGACAATAACTTTAATGTTAATGCTGCAGATAACATCAGACCATAAGTTGTGACTAACAGAATTAGGAAGACACCATAAAGGCCTACTTTAGTGAGAGATTTGGTCATAAATTACCACATTATTGGACTTGCTTTTCATTTAACAAACAATTTAGCACTCAGATTACACCAACAGTTCCTTTATTACCTAATGGCTCCAATTTGTTCTTTTACCTTACCTTCTCATCTCATTATTGAGCCGTTTTAATCCGCAAAAACAGATCGCCGACTGCCACATATGTGGAAGATATCTGGCACCACTGGATACAGTAGTAATATACTGGTCGTCCTTTGTATTTACACATCTACCAAATCAGTAACCTTGATTACCCAAAATTTTGGGTAAGTGCAATGGGCAATGGATGAATGACAAATGGACAAAAACATATTTAAAAGCATATATCATTACAATTGGCAAATCAATGACGAACCGGTTCTATTAGATCAACGCAAAAAAAAATTGGATGAAGTGAGAGAGCTACCTAGCGAGAGAACCGAAATAATCTGCCAGACAACAGTCATTGGATAGCATTCACAGTATCTTTCACCTGCTGGCCTCAGTCTTTAAACCATTCAGCATCTGGGATACTTCACACACATCCACATACAAGAATAAAATCTAATTTCACTTGACTAAACCATTTTGCAAAGAGAACTCCAAGCTGTGCATGCATTTCACAGGTGAGCTCTAATTAATACATTTAAGGACATCCGCCCATTTTAAGCACATCAGCCATCTGTTGCATCTAAAAGGTAATAGCTAAGCTCATTGAGACACAAGTTACTCATTAAATAGCACACAGTAGCTCTAAATTCATGGGCCAGAACAAATCAGTGGACCTTTACCCATGGCTTCAATAATGTTAGACTGCACATCTGATTAAAGAGACATGTTTCTTTAACAAGTCCTTAAACAAATTTATCAACAAAGATTTTTTTTTTAATTGAACGAAACTACTAAGATCCATCCTTTATGTTCCGCTTGATACACACGGCGTCGCGGGCCGACCAGTGCCACCCGGCAACTCTGGCAGCAAGGGCAGGAACAACCCTAGACGTGGCACCAATCCAATGTAGGGCACACGCACAGTCATGAACACAGTCATACACTAAGTGCCAATTTAGAGACACCAATTAACCAACACATGAAGGAAACCGGAGGACCCGGAGTAAACCCACGCAAACAAGGAGGACATGCAGACTCCACACAGAAAGAACCCAGTCCGCTCTACTCTGGGATTGAACCCAGAACCTTCTTGCAGTAAGGCAGCAGTGCTATCCACCGAGCCACAGTGCTGTCCCTACTATTAACATAAATGTTTAGAGTTACGAAGAAAGTATTAAAATTTCGCAGCAGCCAACAGCACACTTAACAGAAACTGCTTATTCATAAATTGTAAGCTAATCACCATCAACAAAGCCTTATGATCAGAATCATAGTGGCGAAACGCTAAAAAGCCCAAATAATGTGTATGGGATAAAAATTAATTAAACACCGCCAACATGTGCGCGTAATAAATTCTCCATTAAATGTACGGAGCGCTTAAGAACCAGCATATACCTGACGTGCTTATACAACCAAAGCAAACCACAATGGCACTGTATTTGTTTATACGCAGCCTAATAATCTGTAAATAATTTGTTTAATTATTAAGCCCAACTAGAACTGAAAACGTTAATCTACACACTAACAAGAACAGAGTAATCTGAGGCCAAGTAGTGCCGTGGTTAGTGATCTTGGTCGAGCCACTGCTTGTGTGGAGTCTGCATGTTCTCCCCATGTACTTCCTCTGAGAACTAGGATTACTCCCCACATCCCAAAGACTTGTTAGGTAAACTGGTGTTACCAACTTGTTCCAGTGTGAGCAAATGATTGAGGGTGCTCATGTGCACGTGCCCTGCGACGGATGATCATTCTGTCCGAGAATGATTTCCACATTCCATGCTGGTTGGGCCCCATGCATGGAAACGGAGTGAGTGTTTGAGGCCAATTTAAATGAAATTTGTCTGCCTGAACAAGGTTTGTAATCCAATAACTGTAATAACAAGAATAAGACAATGCCCGCATCTGACTGCATATCCAGTTGGACTAATGGTACAAATAGTTACTGGGTCATAAGAGCACAACTTTTGGGAGAAGGATCACAAATCTCCACAGAATCCACAGAATCCACAAAATCACAGAAATAGGAGACCATTTAAGCTGGTAACTGCCTTTTAAACAAATATTGTGGCACTAAGTTTTAAAAAAGTCAAATGTTAACACTACGTAGAAGAAAAACAGCATAGATAACATGATAGTTAAAATGGCTATTGAGCACCAACCAGAACATAACTCAAAAACTAAAAAAAGGGAGGAGGTCTGATCATGACAACAGAGGAATAAGAATAAACTAATTAGTCACTTTAACTAACGTTTTTTTGATTATTTTGTTGAGCAATATATACTTGGCAAAATAAAAGTCGACGCATCATTGCTAACTTTCAAATGTCTTTGTTGCTATAATGGTTGTTGCAACCACTTGCCATCAACATACTATCTGGTATTCGGAGTACTCTTTGGGGTGCTTCATGTTGAGGTAGTGGAACAGGTCTGTTGTGTTTCCACCAGATGTCCCAATCTTGTCTTTGCATAATTTGCAAATAACTAACTGGTCTTTTACATAAAATCCAACCCAGGTCAAATAGCTGATTACTTACCACACAGCCCTCCCCCTTACGTTATTTTGTTTCTAATGGTCAGTCCATCAGGAATACTTAACGTAATAATGGGCCTGTCAGGAAAATACAATACTGCACTACTAAATTGTGTATGGCCTGGTGATAAAACACCTTGGGAAGCCATGTCAGCTTATTTAAAGCAAGTAATATATTTATTTTGACAGTATAAGTTAAGGAGACACTGTAGTTGTTCACAAATAAAATAACCATATAGCACACACCTACTTCAATCTTTAAACCAGTAAACAATATGGATGGCAGAACAGCAGAGAATAACCCATTCAAACAAGAATTTATGCAAATGAAGAACATGGGCTCTCACAACAGAATGTCCAAAAATGTCCCAGGACTTGAAAGGTAACTCACTCCATCTGTTTATGTACATTAGTAACACATTATGCTAAGCCTGCCACAATGTTAGACCGCAAACTGAAGCAACATGCCAGACCATCGCTAGCTCATTGTTATAGACAGGACTTGCATCCTTCTTAAGTAATGATCACAACAAATGACAACCCACACATGAGTCAGAGTGCATGTGCATACAAAATATCATCACACCATGTCAAAACACCTTTAGTCACATTACCCTCCAAATACTAACATTATTTTTTTTATTTAAAGCGGTCTCCAATGGCATTTACACATTATAATCCTAAAATGTGAATATGATCAAATGATTAAACACTTAATTAGTAAAATATCTGATTAGGAAAAGTCATCAGATGACAAACCATCAAACCAGACAAGTTTTACTCTAGGCAAACTTCCTCTAACCCCGTTTGTTTGTTTATTTGGCTCCTTTAACCTATCGGCATTAGTGGCCATCTCAGCGACACACACAAGGTTACATCCATAAAAAAGTTCATCTTAACACACTCGCTCACACTCGCTCACACTCGCTCACACTCGCTCACACTCGCTCACACTCGCTCACACTCGCTCACACTCTCAGTATCAATTAATCTACCACCGCATGTCTTTGGACTGTGGGAGGACACCAGAGTACCCAGAGTAAACCCATGCAAACACAGGGAGGACATGCTGACTCCGCACACCACTCCACCCTGGGATTGAGCCCAGGATTTTGTTGCTGTAAGGCAACTTTATCAGGTACAACCAATCACCTTCCACATATCATGGTTTCATGGTTAGAGAAGACCAAGCTTGAAATTTTAGCACTTAAATGCAAGCAATATGCTTGGTACACAGCACACAAGCCACAATGCATCATAACTACTGTGAATCATGGTGGTGGTTACGTTATGTTGTGGTGAAATATTCTTCACTGGGAATTTTTTTTAACTGAGCAGTGCTTACAATAAAATGGATGCTCCTGACAATACTGCCAAGCTGAAGATAGGCAGGTGGTTCAGCTTCCAGCATGACGATGACCCTAAACATATCACACAGTGGCTTAAGGATAAGAAGATAAGTCAGAGCCACAATCGATCAAATATCCTGTAGAAGTCTAATAAACAATATTTGAATTTGAAAAATTTGTCCATTCTTTCTTAGAATTTGCAGAATATTTCAAACTACAAGTAATATGGGTTTAAGGTTTAAAGTAAACTGAAAAGACATTTAATGGATGTTGATGTCAATCTGCAAACCATAAGTTACTATTTTAAATTAACATTATGGTTTTCTATAATGGACAAGCATTAATTTGACTGAATTTTGCCACATATTTGAAAGTTTCACAGTCAAATTCCAAGCTGCTCCAACACATACTTTAGGAACAGAATTACAGTCGATTCCAGTTAATAGGACCACCGGTTAATGCAGCCAGCTGCTTATTAGGACCAAATCCTAAAGAACCGAAAGAAATCCTATAATATACGTGTAATGTTAATCGCTTATTTGGACAGAAATTCCGCTTAATCGGACAAAAGAACGTGTACAGTATGTAATATCCGTTAAGAAAATCTTCGTCTCTGGCATCACTACACGAAAACTCCAGTGTTTCTCGCCCTCTGCTGCCACCTACAGGTCTTTGTCTAACATTTCCATTTACTACAAAAAAAGCCACTTAGCCACAGCAAAAGCGCGCCAGATCACACTGGATAAGTTCTTCAAACGTTGACTGGAATTTAGTAAGAAC
>JAVSBV010000083.1:2184338-2198092 GCA_033117975.1 Parotocinclus spilosoma | reverse complement strand
CCGCTGGTTTTGCTCTTGTCAACACAACTTTTCGGATTTCCTGACCTTTGATAAAAGCATAAATTCTCCCGGGGATCTCCAAAATCCTCCCATATCTCGCTGACCCGCTTTGCAGTGGCTAAGTGGCGACTTGTGGCTTCTTTTTCTTATTTGCTCTCACGTTGTTTGGTCCGATTAAGTGGACTTTTGGTCAAAATAAACGAATAACATTACACGTATATAATAGGATTTTTTTCGGTACTTTAGGATTTGGTCCAAATAAGCGGCTGGTCCCATTAACCGATGGTCCAATTAACCGGATTCGACTGTATTCAATAAATTTGATGAATACATACATATAGATACATTATATGGGGTTACGGCCAGCTGGTGCCCACCCGGCAACTCTGGGTACAAGGGCAGGAACAACCCTAGACGGGCACACAGACACACACTACAGGCCACTTTAGAGACACCAATTAACCTAACATGCATGTCTTCTGGACTGTGGGAGGAAACCGGAGTACCCGGAGTAAACCCGCACAGACACGGGGAGGGCATGAAGACTCCAAACAGAAAGGACCTGTTTTAAACATGTAATATTATAATGTATACAGAATATTATAGTGTAGTTTATGATTATTTCAAATTACGATGGATTTGTCAGCTTTATTTAGATATAAATAATAATATATTTGTATTATGTAGCTTTATTACGTAAGCTATGATGAAATTATATTTATACAGAACATTTACAATATTACCTAGTTTGTGCAAAACTGTTGTAGTTACGCATTTAATGTATTAATATCTTGTCACGGAAAGGACTGAGCGCTGTGTCCACACATCATTTCCAAATGTGTTAGATCATGGCCTGTGAGCATAATTGCTTCTTAGTGATGCAGAAAAACCAATGGCTATTCCATATTGAAAATTTTACACACATTACCACACGAGAGTGTTCGGATGGCAGAATTCATTTCCCTCTCAGAAGCCAGTCTCTATAAGCTAACTTGCAGCTGCAGGCTTCTGGGGAAGCGAGACAATTATTCCAGTAGGACAGTTGGTTAGTTAGTCCAGCCGTCAGGGTGGCATCTGCCATCCTGCTGCGCTGCCGATTGTGTCTTATGATGAATGTCGCAATCAGGACCATCAAAATGGGGCACCCCTGCTGCTTTTAATTGCCAGAGCTGAGCACTGACCCATTTGTTATTATGCTGAGGTTATTACCTCACACCGAGTGTATTAACAGGTGAAGATAATTGATGAGACGCAGAGCCCCCCAGCCCACAGCGCCTTCAAAAGGACCCAGCGTAATTATGACATAATAAATGTTCAGGATGGCAGCAGTGGGGGGCAGCATTAGACAAGCAAAAAGGAGCCCACCATCAGGCCTGATAAATGCAGCGCTGGCAGGAATAATATGCGCTTATCAAGAGACTGATAGGGGCCGCATAATTAGAACTACAATGCGTGTAATTAAAAAGGGGGAAAAAAAAGAATGCATTTCTTCTTTTCTGCAATCCTGTATTTTATTGATTGCTTGGTTTCCTTCCTGCTTTAATTAAGATAACCCAAGTCGGCCTAGTAGAAGAGAAAGATCAACATGGATGTCATAGATAGTTCTGTGATATGTGCATTCTTGATTAGAAAAAATTAAAAAAGCCTGGGTGGTCAATAATGCAGCGTGAACAGATTTGAATCTCTTCCTAGCAACTGCCATGACGCCTGCTCAGCCTCAAACAAGCGACCATCAAAACAGACTGAAATAAGATTTAACCGACCAAGTTTTGAGTGGGCGATGTGAGGAAGGCGACCTACAACAGGCAGATATAAATAAGCCTAGGATGGCTTAAATAAACAGAGATCTTTCCAAATTATTTAGTAAGCGTAGATAATAATTACCAGTGGTGAGACACTGGGCTGGACGGCTACCAGTTACAACAGAATTTGGGGAGGATGTGGCAGGAGCCGGTGTCTGCCATCCGCCGTTGCCGCCTCTGAATAAAATCCTGTAATTACCAATGCTAAGCTTTCTCCTTTGGTTGTAAAGCCATTTTCAGCCGGAGCCAAGGTAAAGTCGTGAGCTAATTGGCTGTATTCTGCTCCCACCAGTAAAGTGTAATTAATGCATGAAGAGAAACGCACTATAAGCAGTCATTAACCACACAGCTAATCTGGAGTAACTTCTCAGCTTCCCATATATGTGTAGTATGAAGGCCAAAAACGTGACAAATTCAGAGATCTTCTGTACCTTAACAAGGACGTCTGGCTGCAAACCATTTACATTACAATTATGTCATTTAGCAGACGCCCTTATCCAGAGCGACTTACAATTCCTAGTCTTACAATCCAAGCACTTGTGGGTTAAGGGCCTTGCTCAGGGACCCAACTGTTGAAGCTTGGCAGAGGCGGGATTTGAACCTTCTGGTCCATGGTCCAGTACCTTAACCACTATGCCACCACAGTCCCACACTGTGTGTAGTGCACATGAATGGAGGACTCAACAGATGGCAGGACAGTTGAAGCCATCCTAGTCAGTTGTGTTTAATGGAAAGGGTTACATATACACACATCATTATGTATTTACCTGTATTTCTTATTGTATGTGTTTGAACAGATTTAAATCAAAACAAGACCTTTGTAAGACTTTATATACAGGAAAGCAAAAAGGCAAGGTGGTTTTGGCCTGGCGCTCTGGGACCACTGGATGTCAAACCAGCCTATATCAGAGTTAAAAAGGACTTTCCATTCTTATTATTTAATATAGTTTCAATATTGTACACAAAAACACATAAAAAGGGATTGAGTTTATATGTCAAGTGTGTTTATCTTACTTGGGATTTGATCCTGGGCTCTCAGTGTTATTCGCTATGCACCCTAGTACTGCACAGCTGATCGGTACAAGTGAGTGCTAGTACCATATGTTCACATGCACATAAGGAAGAGCTGTAAAAAAGCAGAAAAATACAAATCTGAACACAAAATGGCATCTGACAACAACAAAGAACTCAAAATGGCTTCTACAAACCAATTCCCTGTTCCAAAATGAAGAAAACTCAAAATAAGGTTGGGATCATTTCTGATCCCCTAAACTCAAATGAGATCATCATCACTTAGATCTTAATGATACCCAGACTTTTTAATTCTCTTTCATTCCCAGCTCTATGCTTTCAGAGCGTCTTACTTCTTATTAGCTCCCCTTATCAGTTCGGTTGGGCTTTTCCAGTGTTCTTATCCCACTCCACTTCACTCTCAGCTGCATTTTAGTTTCTCTGCTGCTTGTTTCGCCTTGTCAAACTTTACAATTATTTCAATTTGATCTTTATTTAGGTATAATCTCTCCTCTCAAGACTTTTGCTAGATCAAGTTTCAAATTTTCGTTTCTACACATGTCACAGAAATTAGGGGAGGTTTCATTAAGATTTTACAATTTCTGTGAGCACTACATATAAATATGTAATCTCACTCACTCATGCACTCAATCAATCAATCAATCAATCAATCCATTTATCAGCACCATAGTAAGTAAAGAAACTTCACTGAGGCTGGATTTTGGCCAGATTAACAGATTAAGAATCGGTCGGGTACAGCTCATTAGCACTAAATGTAGCCTGATAACATAAACTGTGTTAATACCATGTGACCATGCCATGAGGAGGCACTGCAGAGGTCGCATTGGAAGTGTACTTAGGCCTCATTAATAGAATAAGCCTAAACAGTAGCGTACACGCATGTTACCCCTAGTGGTGACAGCTGGTACATCCACATGGAGGCCTTAACACCTAGGGAGTAATTACCATTAAACACCTACTGGTTTCAGTTTGCGATCTGGCAGGCTTTTTCTCTAAAGACAAAACTCTACAATGAAGCTCCACCTTGAGGCCAACATAATATTTTGATGCTATATTTCATGTCATCACAAACACACGTAGCTGTTGTTGAAGGCACAAAGAAAAATGGACCGAAACCAGGTTCTTTGGTCAGATAAAACAAAAGGCAGCAGGGTTTGGTGTAAAACAAAACTGTCACACTTTTCACTGTCTCTTCACATCATGACTCCAAAGCTGCTTCACCAAACAACTCCAAACAGTTCTAGGGACTCATTTGGGAGGAATCTCCACCTAGAAAAAAGTCCCTATGCACAGTGTTCTAAGAACTACAATT
This sequence comes from Parotocinclus spilosoma, assembly GCA_033117975.1. Classification (NCBI taxonomy): domain Eukaryota; kingdom Metazoa; phylum Chordata; class Actinopteri; order Siluriformes; family Loricariidae; genus Parotocinclus; species Parotocinclus spilosoma. The sequence continues at coordinate 2,193,946 of JAVSBV010000083.1, read as the reverse complement.
GTTCAGTAGTGTAAAGAATTCTAAAGACGTTCTTAGAACTAAGTAAACGCATTCTGACCAGGTTCTAAGCATCTACAATTTGATTGAGTGCTCCTAGGATTGAGGTTTTATATGTATGCTGAAGTTTGGTATGTGTTTCACTGATCCTTAGAGCTATGTGGGAAATAAGGGGTGTAAATGTCCCTCTGGATGGAGATCCCAGCGCAGACCCAGGACCGAGTGGATGGATTATATCTCCAGAGTAGCTGGAATCTGTGGCTGGGCTAGAGAAGCTTGAACTGACCTTCCCAGCCCGTTACTGTTAATTGAATTCTCACGTTCTGGCATCCATTCATCTCATTTAAAGGTCCTGTTCATTGTGCACCCACAGTCGCCCTCCAGTGGAACTCTAAGAGAATGTCTAAAGCCCCATGGCCCTGATCACAGTGATCTAATGGGCACATTATATTTAAATATTCATGACTATGTTATTCAACAGAACAGGGCCTCTGGGCAAGAATAGGTTTAACGCAATCCGTGTCTGCATCCACATTTCAGGAACAGTATCAACATTTGCAAATTCATGACCCGGCTTTGTTTTTGTGACAGGACACATGTAATTACGAGCCATATGTTCATTTGCATACCGGCCCAAATGACAGGTTACATCTTGTTCCGAGGAGCAGATGTGCCTCTGAGTGATATCCAAGCGGAATTCATGAATACATCTTGCTAATTACACAGATCTTGCAAATGATCCGCTTAATTATTAATCCACATCGCTTTACATAGATTGCTGGGAGTCAGTCCATCACAGGGAACAATGCATTTGCATTCGGACGTGTTGCACAAAGCGCAAGGGGAGATTATACATAGGTCAAAGCTCAACAGGAGTACGGAACTCTCACTAACAAGTGGATGGAGCCGCTTTATCGCCACTCAACCTCCTGCATTCCAGAACAAATGTGAATGTATAACAATTGATCAGCATTACACAAGAAAATGTGTATTCAAATATGTAGTATTCGGTTGAAATGGTCACAACCACAGACGTTCCACAGAATCTGCTTTAGGAAGGGGTTAGTGTGGATACATTTTTTAGAGATGATTAAGAGGAGTAAGAGGTGGACTCAGATTTGAATCATTTTTTTAAATCTGATTGACTTTTGGAAAATACAGATAGCAGATAGCATTCTTACCTCTACCTACAATCTCCATTGGTAAATAATCATAGAACTTTGATTTTAAGATTTTAGATATACTGTACGTAATCCTATCATAACATTTTAACCACACTTTTTTATACTTGCTGCCAGAAATATGAGACTCTGTTCATATATAGATGCATTTTGTATTTTGTAACTACAGACTTTATTCCATCTGTTTCTCTGCATAATTTGTTCATCCCATTTACTCTGTTCTCTAACAGTCAGGAGCCACCATTACAGATCAGGTACTATTTGGATTCTGGATCATTCTCTAATACTGGAGTTTTTAAAATACCTCATTGTGACTGCTGGAATAAAGGATGACCAACTCAAACTGATGAGCTACTGTCTCTGATATAACATCTACAAGGTGGAGCAATATGGTGATATTCTCTAATAAACCAGATAGTAAGTGCACAGTGTTTAAAAACTTCAGCAGCAACACTAGCTGAAACACACACTAACATGAAATCAGTGTGACTGCAGTGCTGAGAATGAGCCACCACCCAAATAGGATCTGATCTGTGCTGGTCCTGTGGGGGTCCTGGCCATTAGAGGATAGATTAAAAGGGACGGACAAAGTGTGTAGAGAAACAGATGGACTACATTCTGTAATTGTGGAACTACAAAGTGCTTCTATATGGTAAACAGATCCTGACATACTGGGGAGTGAGTGTAGAAACAAAGGGAGGTCATAAAATTGTGATAGGACTGCGTAAATTATAACAGTCTCCTCTGCAACTGTATATTAAAGCTGCCGTAATTGCTAGTAGGTGTGGCTTTAAATGAACAGGAACAGGGTAGAGTTTTTTTCCCCCCAGGATTTCTTAGGATATTCAACATCTTTATCAATTTCTGGAATAAGGTGGATTCACATAGCATTATTCAACTGTGAGATTAAATATGTAGCATGTGGTTCAAGAAACTAGCAGCACACGCCAATGTGTTCTCCAATGGATGTCATGGATATCCTTAAGAACACATTTTTATTGCATCATAAAACACACTGTAATTACCTATCATTTTCCATTATAATAACGAAGAACATGCGTTTGTCCACTTGCATGCGAGTCAGCTGGTTGTTTCCATTTGTCAAGGTTCTGTATTCCGGCCCATTTTGGTTTGGTATTGTTCAAAACTTTTAAGTCAGCGTTATATTTTGTGAAGGCTTTGGATTAATGATTAATGTGTTAAGTACTTTATGCAGTACTTTTCAGAGTTTCTCTCTTTTCTCTTTCTGGTTGTATATGTAAAAGTACTTATTTTTTACAGCATCATTGGGTGCTAAGAAAGGAACTTCAAATAAAACGTATTATCATAACCAGTCATACGTTCCTAAAGTGGTTCATAAGATCTACAGAGTTTAAATGAGGGCAATATGTTCTAAATCTAAGCTTTTGAAAATCAGATTCAGATTTTTTTGTGAAAGTCCAGGGAGGGGATTTGTATGTATTCAAAGCATAATACAGCAGTGTGGCTGAAGGGAAGTGGTTCTGCTTGTCAAGTTGCCCATGATTGATAAGCTCACCAGTGCAAAGAACAGTGAGACACATCTAAAAGCTTTGGCCGGCGCTTACAGTGTAATGAATATAGAGTTGACTGGGCAGAAGATCACCATGGGTGGCCTGTCCTCGAATCTGTACATACTATGTATCCAAAACAAATCTAAAACTTATTAGTATTAGTTGTGTTTTATTTGTACATCATTATGAAACTAATACTCTTTCTTTTTTTTTTTAATGCTTCAGCATTTTCAGTTGAGCATTTTAGTTTATTGCCTTCTTTTAAGCAACAGATGGAGAAAATCTTCCTGGAAAGTTTGACTTTGGTTAAGACATTTTCAGCATCTGAATAAGGGAAGTCAAGCTTATATGTAAAAGACAAAAATGTGCCAATGAGTCATGAGTCAAACTTCTAACAGAACATCTCAATGTAACCATATGTCAGCCAAATGGAACTTCATTCACTGCATTTATATTTAGACTTTAGAAGACGCTGTTATCCACTTATCATGGAGAACAACTGATGCCGATTTTCAAAACGCAAGTAATTGATGATTAAGGTTCTTGTTTAAAGGTCCAATAAAGGTATACTGGCAGTGCTGGGGCTTAAATACTGGATCTTCTGGTCCACAGGCCAGTATCTTAATCGCTGCAACACAGCAGTTCAGGTAGAGTACGATTAAAGATGACAATCCAGTATTAAATTGGGGGTGGTTAAGGTTCTGGATTACCAACCAGGAGTTTATTAAAATATTCCTAATTAGAAGCATTTTGTAACCTTATACTTAAGAACCCTAACTGTACATTTATGGCATTTAGTAGACACTCTTATCCAGAGCAACTTACAACTTACAGTCTTACAATTCAAGAAATTGTGGTTTAAACTGTGGCACCCAACACCCAACTGTGGCAGCTTTGGCATAGTTGGGATTTGAACTCTGGGTCATTCGGTCCAGAGCCCAGTACCTCAACCCGAGAGGCTACCGCAGTCCTAAACCCTCCCTAACCAAAATACTATAGTATTTAAACTTGTTTGTAAATGTGAAAGTATTTTAATGTCATTCTTAACTTGTAGTTCACATGCAGGATCATTTTCCTTTAAAAAAAAAAACTCTGAAGTGCAGGTTCTACTTAAATAACTACTCAAAACCAAGTTGTATTTTTAAAAACTCATAAGGCTTTTGGAAAATGCTTGTAAAAATGACATTGTTATTGCTATCGTGACACAAACCCCACAAGAGATCAAGTCCTCAAGCTGCCACTGTTTTGCACCTGGAATAAAAACAGGAACCTTTAAAATGCTAAGCGCAATTGCAAGTCACTCTGGACAGGGTGTTCTGCTCAATCATGAGTACTATTAAAGTGTTCAGAAACTTTTCTTGCAACAATACTGCATGCCCAGGAACATTAAACATATACATTATAAAAGAGATACAAGCCACACTTAACAGACAAATGCATATCTTTCATTTGCATACGTCATTTGCTTGAAGTTGTAATGAATGTAAGATCGTGAACATATGCTCTTTGGGTTGAGAGCTTCGTCTACATTTATAGCTGGTGCTTTCATTCTTACAGGACAATGCATCAAAACCTTAAAATATTCAGCCTTGAAAAAGACAAACGAGTACACAGCAGATGACTTCTCTCCATCTTAAGTGCCAATATGTTTGATGTCATGCAATTATAAAGCCTTCAAAGCAATCTGGGCTGATTTGATTCATCAGCAGCGGTGAAAGAGAAAGAGAACGAGGGGAAGGGGTGCTGGTGTGCTTATTGAAATGAGGCCATCTAAGTTGCCTTAGCCGCTTTTCAAACTAAAGAGAAATGCAAATGCAGTCATACACGAGTGGCTCAGACATCAGCGGGTTAATGGAGGTCTGAGTATCGCTGTCCAGACCGATGTTATCCGTGAAAGACTAAATCAATCATAAACAACGAGTGACGGAATAGCAATGCCTTTAAAGCCAATTAAAAGCAGGGTGACATAACAAAAAAAATGCTTCTTCCCGTAAATTAAGTGGCCTGCCATGATTGTTTTCTTGTTTACTACGTTGGCGAGGCGGTGTTTGATGTATGCGTAGGGCACTGTGGGCGATGTTTTATGATCATTATTATTCAAATGAGCTACTCTGTTTTTGAAGGTCTCAAATCACTGCACATGAACGCTGAAGTCCAGAATTACAAATGGCTTTCCATGCAAATGAAGAGCATTGCTCAGTTGACTGACTTCATTTGGTGAAAGCAACATGAGCATCAAACTTAACGTTCAACTGTTTGGAATAACATTAACAAGACAAAGTTTTGTGTTTACGCCTAAAAAAACTGCTTCGGAAAATGGAGTTCGCTCTGGTCAGAGGAACTGAAGTGTGATCGTGGCTTGATGTTAAATGTATTGCACTAATGAGCATCCGAACCCCTGCGATTCTGCAGAAAAAAAAAGAAAAAACAACACAAATAAGCTTGCAATAAAATCATGACAGCGTTACTCCCACCTACACTGGATGTGAGGAACCATCACAGCGCGACAAGTCCAAACTCTGGAAATCCCAGTGCCTAAAAGGCAATGCGCTCAACTTGGTGCAAAGGGATGCCAATCCCATCATTTCCTAAAGCCCTGGTCCCTGTGAGACCATCACTGAGTGACAAAGTCATTTCAAAGTTCAGAGCAATAAGTGAGCACCGCTTTAATTGAACAGCTACCACTTTAAAATCGAGATGTGAAGACAGTGTGGAAAGGAAAACCTCTTGAGATTAGCATTAGAAAGAGAACGAGTGGGTTAAACAGCTCAGGTCCTCTAGTGCTTTAATCCAAGAAGAACCTCAGTATGCTTTCTTTTTCGAAGAAAGCCTGGTTTGGGTTTCTGAGTGCATCAACTCTGGAAGCTTTTACTCAGTAATTAGGAGATCACAAGTTTTCAACTGTGGTCAAGCCACTGCCAAACGAAGCTGGGAATTTAAAGCACAGATTTTGGAAAAGCCAGTTGCCACATTGAGCCATAAAGTAGAGGATAAGGAGTCTCAATTAGGTGAGACTATGGAGGTATCATAAAAATAAAATTTCAAACTGTCCATTACGCCAAACGGGCATCGCCACAGTGATATGAAGTCGCACAACTGTAATCATGATAGAAATTTGGGACACGCTGACTGGCCTACACTGTTTGAAATACAGTTAAACCTCAGAGTTTGAACGTTTCATCACTTAAACAATTCAGTCAAACAATTAGTCATGGTTTTACAGTAGCTGCGACGTTACTAGCTGAACTTAAATCGATGAATTTGCCATGGAAAAATTAATGAGACGAGCCGTTTGTGAAATATGTTCACAAGGAGATGCAAAGTATGGTTGCATTTTAGCCCTCGTCCTGCTAAACTGGGATCACTTGCATGAGGAGACCTGGAGTGAAAATTAGGGGTCAGAAAAGGTTTCTGACTCCACAAACTCAGATTGAGGGAACTTTATTTGGACATTTGGCACTATTGCTTACACAGTGTGGTCATTCACACTGTACAAAACAATTAGCCTGATCTGAGCCTGGGCGGTCCATCAGTTTCAAAGAATATGCATTATAACACACTGCTCACAAAAATTAGGGGATATTTTAATTATGAGCAGTATGGAATTCCTTCCATTATTCCTCACTATGTGCTCCATGATCTAGGCAGGAGAAAAAATACACACCAGGTCAGTGTTTGCATATGTAAAATGAGAGAGACTAGTAATTATTAAGCTTCGAGCATTTAAGCCACCCAAGTAAACGAGGATTCCTCCTTTCACATGGAGATTTACCCTATGGATAACCTCATTCCTTGCACATAAACTGCTAATTCAGCACACATCAGGATCACGTTCTCGTTGTGCGGCCTGGAAATCCTCTCTGCAGTGGAGATTTAATTGAGTTTGACAGCATGGCCTTATGAGTCCAATGGCTTTGTTAAAAGGGTGAGCTAAATTCATTGAAAATTCAACATGGAGCGGAAAAAAGTGATTAATTGCATTATGCGGGGAATGAATTTCAGACTTGTTTATTCCGTTCCTCATTTTAATTTTAGCTGGAGGACACACAACCAAGAACGGCGTTTAGATGAATTACATATTCAAAGAACACATCAACCACATTAATTGCGCATCCTGTGCAGACCACACACACAAACAGCTTGTCTTTTCCTTTACCCAATTATAGCTTTAACTTTGTAGCCTACCAGCCACTGTGCAACAGTCAGTCAGTCAGCATTTTCACAAAGTCAAGCCATTCCATCCCAACTCTAACCATGTACAGCCCACAATCCGCAATAAAAATGGACTGGTGTCCCATTCAGGGTACACTCTCAAAGAGTGGCTCTGGTAGCCCCAAAAACATGAGGTTAAAACCTCAGGAGAGGGAATTTGTAGGTACCAAACATATTTTAATGGAGCACATGTAATCCTTTTAGGTCCGCCATATGTATTGTCATGCTGCTGTGGAGTAACAAACAAAGTCTAGAATACAACGCCAAAAAACAGGAGACGGAATAAAGGACAACTGAGTAAAATCTATCTGGAATTTCCATATTTGCTTTCATTCTAGGTGCTACACTTAGCTTATACTTTATACTATGCAAGGTGCATTATCATATCTTCAAAGTGCTCTTCGTCGAGCTGCATTTCTAATGGCGCATGAAATGAAAGCCAACATACATCTCGGTTCCAACACATGAACAAACAAGGCTGAGATTGAGGTGATCAAAGACAACTGGGACCACACGGACGCATCAACATCAGCATGTGAATATTCGAAAGTAAAAAGCCTTAAAATAAGTGAATAAAAGTGAAAGCCGTACTCTTAGATGGTGGAAAAATACAATATGAGGAGATAAGGCAAGAAGAAGGAACCTCAGTGTCGTCGAATGCTCTTTCATTGAGAACTCTAAAAGGTAATTTCACGGATAAAAGGGACTCTAAATGCATGGCAGTAATGTAGAGGAGCTGGAACAAAGGCAAACTTTCATCTCTTTAAGCTTGGATGGAGAAAACCTTTGATGCATTGAAAGTGATAATAAAAATCTCGGTCTCTCCCGCCGAATACAATGCGGCTCCCCCAGCACTTAATGCAGCTGCAGGGGCCATCCAGAGGGAGCCTACAAATTGTGACACTTGGGGTGCCCAAATTACAGCCTGAACAAACACTGAAGTACGTGGGCATAAAGAATCTCATTAGATCTGAGATTAGCTTTAAGGATGCTAAATTTGATTCCAAATGAAGTTCCATTTCTCACATTGCTATGTCACAATATAACCATAATATACTGTATATAAAGAACAGATTTAAGCAATAAGGAAGATGGAAAGCGCTGTGACTGATCTGATACACGCTCACCTTTATCAGTTACAGGGGTGCTACGTATTTTAGTATCTGTCGTTAATGTACCTTCAGCTTTTCAAAGCTACAGCAGAGAATATTAAGAGCCATTACTTGAAATGACATTTTAGGGTTCATTATGTTTAATTTACCATGCCAAAAATAATACTAACGGTACATTTGAGAACATTTGATTTCTGAGTGTAAAGCTCACAATGGCACATCCAGATTAGAGCTTGCTGTTTAGTACATAAGTGTAAGTTATTGGTGTAAGATACAGAAGCACAGTAAAAGCAATACAAATCGGTGCTATCGTGCAGCGCACACAGTTGCTTAGCAACAATAAAATAATGAATATACGTTGACAAGTACAACAGTAAATAACATTTGCCCTGATGCAGCTAGGTCAAAATGATATTTTTCTAAAAAGGTAAGGAACCAACAATCCCTGCTGGTCCTGCAAATGGAGTGGGGCACTAGTAAAAACCCAGTCGAGGATATTTCAAAATGAAATATTCCATAATGAAATATCCCCTTATTTTTGTGAGCAGTGAAGTTGCACCACGTGACCCTGACCAGCAAAAGTGTACATCCGAAAGAGTCAGCTGATCCCACCATCCAAACATACAGAGAATAATTAGCCACTAAAACCCCAAAAATTCTTTCTAAAATGATTGTGCATGAATTCAGGTCTGGACGTTGTAGTTGTAGAATGATTGAAATAATTAAAAAACAGTTTGCCCATAAATTCTCATGTCATGTGGTGCAACCAGAAGTCATAAAATAAATGACATTTGGGTTGCAGTGACAAGAACCCAAAACAAGAACAGTATCCCAAAAGCCTTGTAAAGAGAGTCTCACTCTATCATACCTTCCAAACTTTAGTGTGAGAGCCAGTTCTGTCTGTCATGTTCATTTCACTCTTATGTCTGATGACATTTGGTGTTCAGGGTTATAGGTTTCCCGTCCCAACGCAGGAAACATGAAACACAGGCTCCTTCAAAACTGTTTTATAATCTCTATGTTAACAGTAATGTGTATGCTGTGTCAATTATCTGCAGCTTTTCACCTCTTAACGATCGTATTACATCGTATTACAAAAAGATTGACCCAATTGGTTGTACCAGGATTGTGTACTGTAAACATCAGGGTATTTACACACTGCTAAAAATCTACACAGCATCTAAATCCTTATCTGGTACACATCACACCCTCCATAAAACCCAGAACACAGTGGTCCTTCAGTTCCAATAACACATTAATGATGGCACACACTGTAGAAGTAATATATAAACACTCATGATGGAATATAAACAAAAATAAACATACCTTGCTGGCTGCACATAACCAAGAGGAAATGAGTCCTGTTTAAGAAAGAGTAATTTGCAAAACAGGCAATGCAGAATCACCTTTTAAACATGTTTCTTTAAGTAAGTAACATCTAGTGCTACTGTTAGGAAGTCAGAGTGATCAAATGACCAGCACTCTGCACTGCACAGGTACAGTGCATCCGGAAAGTATTCACAGCGCTTTACTTTTTCCACATTTTGTTACGTTACAGCTTTATTCCAAATTGT
>JAVSBV010000083.1:2162773-2178031 GCA_033117975.1 Parotocinclus spilosoma | reverse complement strand
TTACATACTGTACACGTTCTTTGGTCTGATTAAGTGGAATTTTGGTCCAAATAAGCGAATAACATTACATGTATATAGTAGGATTTTTTGTATACCATTATACCATCTATAGCAATCATATGGCAATTCTTTTTTCTAATATAGTCTTAAAAATGATCCTAAATTCTAATAGGAAATAAAAATATGTCTTTTACTCTGGATGTAAACAGCTGGTTACCTCAAGAGCCAACCGACACTGCAGATCCTCAAGCAGAGGCGGGAGTTAAAAAGCATAAGTCTGTCATTTGTGCATACCTTTAATGTCCTCGCTTGCTTGTTAACTCACGTTTGGACTAGAAACTGTTCTAACTCGGTTGCTGTGTTTACAGTCTTGTTTGTGTTAGCTAATACTTATTTGTACCAAGCTGTAAATAGCATTCATAGGTGTATGCACCTGTCCTATTGTAAGTAGTACTCTTTTGTTTGTTCCTCCACTACCTGTATATTCTCTGTAACCTATAATTATTTAAACTGTTTTACATTTATTACTTGTCTTTTTTTCATCTGGCTGGTCTTTCGTATCATTTGTAATTCTGTCTATAGATCCATGTTTGGCTTCCTTTAAACAAACCGATGCGTATAACCTACTTCCTGTTCTGTTCCACTGTAAACTTTAAACGGATAATCAGTTTGTTCAGAAAAGGCCTGGAATTGTTTGCGTGTAATTAGTTCAAGCAGAGTGTGTTTGCCAATTGTCCTTTATTCTATCTGAGGAAAATCAGACCATTTTATGAGTAATTAACGCAGGTCATTCACAGGTTCTTTCTGAATACGCGAGTAGATATAAAAATGACATAATGACAGCGTTCACCCAGACTGAACGGGCTGCTCTGATGAGAATAAACTGTGAGGCCACATGTCAGCAACTGCGACTCCCACGAGGTGTGAACCGTCAGTTACCATGATTATGTCCACATTAGCCAAATGTGTTTTAACACACATCCAATCAGCCGCTCGCTTCCTTCATTTGCTCTACTGTGACTTCATTAGCATATCCTACGTCCTGCCGTTTGAGCTTTTTAGGAGTCAAAGATAATAATGCTTTAGTTACACAACGGCAAATCAGAAGGTGTAAAAATGGAAATGAGTTCGACCACAGACAGCAGGGTGACGAGACGGTGTGGGACATGGTTTGAGATTTCCAGCTCAGCACTGTTTGGAAACCAATCCTGACACAAGACTGCCCAAATAAATTATGTCACAGACTAAAATAATATATTTTTTAAAAAGTTGTGCTCATTATCCCATAATATGAATGTTCAATCTTTGAGTTCTTTAGTTGCTTTTTGTTTTTTTGCAAACTCCATATGGACTTTGTGTGTCCTTTACTAAGGAGAGGCTACAGTTTGGCCACATAAAGCCCAGATTGGTGGAGTACTGCAGTAATGGTTGATCTTTCTCCCAGCTTAGCTTATTGGGTTTTTGGCCATTTCCCCCTGATTACATACAGTGTATTTTGGTAGGGCAGCTATCATTTAAGAATTATGGAGGACACGTTCAGAACTTTCAGTGCTGTTTTTCTAGTCGTCTCCACCCAATCCTGTCTCTCTGTCTCCTCTAAGCTCAACTAAAATAAAATCCCCATCAGTGATGACACACATCCACAAATCTGCTTGTTTCTTTTATTTACCAGAAGTGCAACTTCATTTAAAAAATCCTTTGTTTTAGCAGCACTTGTTAAAGAATGGCAATTTAAAAGGTGTTAAATTGGAAATGTAATAAATGTTATATAGCAGAACAATGGGACAGTTTCACTAATGGAAAAAAAAAAACATTTAACACTGTAGTCAATCATAACTTCCAGCTTGGGTCGGGGTTCAAGATTTTCAGCACAACACCATTTGGAAGTAATCAGAAACCAGTGCCAACTAGATTGTGCAAATAATGCGAGCTGCTAGCGACAAGCCGGTGTTCAGCAGGCTCGAAAAGTGTTCGATTGTAAAAGCGGGGAGGGAGAAATAACTGCAATTTACACTCATTTTCACCTTTTTGTTGCAAGTGTTGCTCTGTCCTGGGATTGGTGCGGCCCGAGAGGCGCCTATACTCCCAGGAGCGGCCATGTGTGTCAGGACAATGGCTGGACGCTCACACCGGGCCCAGAGCGTTGCACCTGCTGTGAGAAAAAATGACACACTTCATTCTGCTCGTCTGTCCGTCTGGCATTTCACTGTCTGCAAAACAAAGGTGGGAGGAGGAAAACTAGAAATTGCTTGTGCTGAGGTGAGCAGAAGGAAATATTTCCAGCTCGGAAGGGAGCACAATAACCTTTTGTGTGTTCTCTGCTGGTACACAGACAAAGACCGCAACACAAATTTGCTTTTAGGTACTGTACGGCAAAGGCAGACTGACAATTGATTTAGTCACAGATGTGTCATTAGAAGTCTTTTAGCATGATAATAAATGTGCCAGCATACATTTCTCATTCTCAATAGCTTTGAAAATCCTGACAGATTTTCTAACCCAATCTTTCCTTTTGTATATTTATAGGGTCACAAACATGCTGATTTGGCAACCTATAATGGTCCAATTTCAACATATTCAGCACTCAGATCTGTAGTACAATGGGTTTTTCCAGTCAGTGCTGTTGTTGCAAAGTGAAGATTTGCTTTTACAGAATTTAGCATACATCCTTATCCAGAGCTACTGTAATATACCTGAAGCCTAAATTATTATACACACACTAAACCTTTTTTTAATGTATGGCAATTCACCATAAATACATAAAATACACTAATGTGTGTTCGTTCAGTCTGGGTCTGTTATGACCGTGTTTATGTTAAAGTCGTGACACTAACCAGAATGCGACACACATTGATAAACAACCCACAAAGTCAGCTAGATTATATAGTTATAGGTTAGAAATAATATACAGGTAGTGGTGGGACAAGCAAATGAGTACTACTTACAATAGGACAGGTACATACACTGAGCACCCTCTGATCAGTATGGGTGGTCAATGGTAGACCAGGGATGAGGTCCGGGTTTTGCAGTGTGTACATGTTCCAAAATGTACTGGCAAGCCTTTTTCCAAGGTGTTCTTTTTTTTTTAGATTTTTCCCAAAGTCTTTTATAGTAGGAAAGTAGGATTGGATCCATGGTAAAGATGCATTAAATGGCCAAATGTTTGTGGACCCCCAAAATCATCCAAAACCATGGCTACTTGTTTGCAATGTGTCCTCCTTTGAGTGACAACAGCCTGCACTGTTCTCAGAGGGCTTTCCTATTAGATTTGGAACCGACTCACTGCTGGTATTCCAATTGATCATAAAGGTGGATGACGATGTTAAGTCCTATCTCTGTGTAAGACAGCTAAGTTATTCAAAGTAAAAAAATCGCTCCTTAATTAACTTTGTTTTAGAAAGGCAGAGCAGAAACTTGACGCAAGCATTCTGTTCAATACGATCCTAACTGGCGTTATGCTAAGCTAACTGTCAAACTCCTGTACAAATCCATCAGCTGCAATAATCACAGGGTGAGAGGTGGGACGTTTATATGTGGGAGCCAGTCAATTAAAATGTGGAGACCAGCTAAAGAGGAGTGATTATGGTCTGACCTTTTACAGTGCATTAAAACTCAGTGCAGCTCTGAGCTTTTCCTGCTCTCGGTGGAGCTCAGAGATGGCAGAGATGCTTCCCAATGGCCGAATGAATTTCGAATGAGCTTCTGGACGCTGTGGGGAAGGGATTAATATCCAAATCCGCCCAGCTACCTGGATTTATGTACAAACAGAGATGTACAGAGCAAAGCTAAGCAGACAAAGGTCAGCAGTAAACAGCGATTTATGGCACATCATGATGCAAGTTATCACAAAGGAGCTATTCGGATTTTAAAAGCAATATCCCTATTCGGGGGAAGTTCTTTTCACAAGGCGATGTTAAGTCTCAGGCATTTTCACACGTAAACATCATTTAATCACACCTTTATATGAAGCAAAAATAATGACAATGTCAGTTAGTACTATTTTTATAGGGAGCACCTATTATTTATTTTTTATCCTGGAATATGTGAATATGAAGCAATGTTTTATACCTTTAAATGTAATATAATCGCATACATGCTCATTTTGCTATAGACCACCATATGCCTGGGTTCCTGATGGCAGCAGGTCATTTTTTACATTGTGAGTGACATACAAGTTATACACAGTCCAAGAAATTGTGAGTTTTGCTCAAGGACCAAGTAGTGGCAGCTTGGAAGAGGTGGGATTCGAACCCTGGACCTTCTCACTCATTGTCCAGTACCTTAACTGCTAGGCTACCATGGTAGTTTTTATGATATACAACTTTAAGGCCAAAATCTAGTCAAAACCTTTATTAAAAGACTTGCTCTGTACTAACACTTTTGTGTTTGGAAGTAATTTTTTGAATGCCCATCTATTGGCTGGTTATCGTACTTAAAATTCTGGCACCTTTCCATTGTCTGTGTGATTCTTATTCGAATTCTTACGTTGCTTCTCCACTTTCTTTTGCTTTTTATATGCTGCGGCAGTCCCATTCCAAGCTTTTAATTCCACTGTTCTCTACTGGCAGGAACTCCTTTACCACATCTAGGAGATTTTGCTCACACTCAGCTAACTACAGAGCCCGGCTAATCCCCCATAATAGTGCCCTAATTTTATAATCCCTCCCTAAATAGAAAAGCAATTTAGACTTGTCTCACCCATGTTTAAAGTGTAAAAGGAATATTCCAGCTCCTTGGTGAGGGTGTATTCAGAAAATGAAGTTGTAGCAGAAAAGCGTATCGACCCCAGGGGTCTTCTTCTTAAAAAAACTGATCAGCACTGTATTGTTATGCAGGTAACGGGTCTCACGTCTGTACTAGTTAAAGAGAAATAATGCAAGATTGCCTGGCTTTATCTATTGTGCTTCTGTAGTTAGTTGACGATTAATACTGATTGTAACTGCAGCTGTTTTCCTTCAACGTGCTGCAAAAATGACTCCAACTTTGCAATGGACTCGTGCCCCATGTGGTGTACTTTTTTTTTTTTTATTTCAGGATGTGTTTTGGGACCCACCGTGATCCTGAGCGGGAAAACATGTTGGGGGGCTTAAAATAAAAGCAGAGTTGTAGCAATAGGTCCTTTTGCACCAGATTTAATTAGTTCTTAGAACTGGTCACATGTTCACACAGCAGGAACCTCATCTTAGATTGCCATTTACCTTTACCTTTATGGCATTTAGCAGATTAACCTTATCAACTTACAACTCATACAGTGTTACAATTCAAGCAACCGTGGGTTAAAGGCCTTGCTTAAGGTCCCAACTGTGGCAGCTTGATTGGCATTTGAACCCTGGACCATCACGTCTAGAGTCCAGTTCCGTAACTGCTAAAATCCACCGTGGTGGTTCCTCCCAAATAATTTCCCAGAACTGTTGAGTGCAAAAGTAAGTGCTTATGTTAAATATATTTTTATAGAACACAGTGAATCCTCAGAATGCAAAATGCTGAACAATTTGAACATCAAGCGGCCAATTTCAAATGTGTCTATTATTATTATTATTATTATTAGTGTTATTATTATTATTATTATTCATAATAATAACACTAATAATAATAATAACACTAATAATAACAACACTAATAATAATAATAATAATAATAATAATGATAATGACCTGGGTTCGAGTTCCATCCCTGCTGCTGTCTGTTTAGAGACTGTTCTTCCCATGTTCTGTGATTTTTTTTATTTCATCTCATCTTCATGGGCATTTCTATTTAGGGCTGGTTAGGCCCCGCTCACCCTGAGGAGCACTAAACTGCATTAAGCAGGTCTAGACAGTGGTAGTTTTGTGTATAAAACTCATAATTTCAAAGTCTGTGATTTCAAATCTTGACTTTTCTCCTGTTGGGCCTTAAAACAAGACCCTTATCCTTGAACATTAAGTAAAAACAATTTAGTATTTCATTCAGTTTTGTCCGTGCAGCTCCCTGGGTTAGGTTTCCCAGTCTCTGGTGAGAAAAGCTCCTTTTATGAGCAGCTATCTGGTGCCACTCGCTGCCTAACCTCAGCACAGAATATCAAGAGCTGGGAAGAAAAGAAGGCTGCAGGTCAAGCCGAGATGCTCAGCTTCTCTGGCCACTTGAGAACGAGACGACGCACAAATGACAGCAGGAAAGATGGAAGAACTAGTTGGAGGCCTTTGCTCGTCTTATGAGGCGGGCAGAAAAAAAAAAAAAGAGAAGCCATGACCATTTTGACAAATTCCTCCCCACTTCACTGTCATTTCAAATGACAGGTAATTCATTACAGGGTTCTTCGCTAGTGCATGGGCGGGACTCTCACTGTCCTCCATACCTCCTTGTCTCGGATGGAGTCATCTGGCTTGGCAATGCTGACACGCTGCTGAGGCGTCCATACCAAGGACATTGGTGGGCTTATTAGGAGCTGAGCACATAATGGGCCTAAACGTCTATATTAGCACATCATATCACTCCCGCTATCGCACCAGTAAATGATATATAAAAACCATGCATAATTATCCTGCCTGCAATGAACTGCCATTAGTACATTTCACATGGAAAAGAAATCTCATTTCCCCCTGCCCCAAATCACATTCATAGGCTGGGACCGACACGTACCTCAGGAGCAGCCAGGGGACAAGGCGCGGTCCAGGAGAGCCGGCTCTGAAGAGATAGCAAAAATATTATGCTAATGCCCCCTCCTGTCCTTCCGCTGCGAACTAATCAGCGTGGCGCTGAATTAAAGGGCCGGATAATTAATTCCGGAGTACTAGGTTATCGACTTTAGCTATTGTCTCACGCGAAGTAAAGACAGAAAAGGATTCAGGCTTTTGTCGGTGTTTAACAAGACAGATAAGGCAAGCCTGGGCCTGTCTGCCAAGGGCTGCTGGATATTAGAGCACAAAAGGACTCGCAAAGGTGAAAAATAAAGGCGAAAAAAAGGCGAATGAGCTCGCTGGAAATTGTGTCCTTATACTGTCCTTTCGTCTCAAGAGATTAACCATGGCTGACTTGTTTGGGCAAGTCCAGTTCTGCACTGCTTGAACTGCCATAAGGCAATATATTTGATGTTAGAAAAACAGGCAGATGTTTCCTGTGTAAGTTACAAGGCTGTCCCAGAAAAAGTCTGGGAGTTATTTTTTGTTCCCAAAAAAAACGATGAACTATGCTAATATCTCGTTATGTATTTGCCTATGGAGTTTAGTAGATAGAGAGGCTCAGACGGTGTTAACCCATCACCACGGTAACCAGGGGAGTCCTAGCCATGATCTGACTGGGTCTGGAATCTGTGTCTGTGGGAGATGAGGACAAATAGGTAATGACCATCACCTGCACTACAACAGAGACCCCTGCAGCTCAAAAAGAAACAGATAGTCCAGCTATACAACTGCACAACAGAATATCAGATTGTGTTTTGAAAAACAGAAACCATACATGGATTCAGCTGCTACTTTCTTAAACAATACCCACCAAAAGCTGGCGTAAACAAGACAAAGATACTACAGTCTTAAAAAGTTCAAAGCAATACAGTTGATTCCGATTAATAAGACCACCGGTTAATGGGACCAGCCGCTTATTCGGACCAAATCCTAAAGTACTGAAACAAATCCTATTATATACGTCTAATGTTATTCGCTTATTTGGACCAAAATTCTGCTTAATCAGACCAAAGAACGTGTACAGTATGTAATATCCGTGAAGAAACTCTTCGTCTATGGCATAATTACCTGAAAACTAAAAACTTACCTGAAAACTTGCCCCAACATTTCCATTTACTACAAAAACAAGCCACAAGTCGCCACTTAGCCACAGCTAAAGCACGTGAAATCACACTGGATAAGTTCTTCAAACGTTGACTTGGAATTTAGTAAGAACTTGTTTTTTACAGAATTATGCTTCACATGCTAAGTACCTACACACTGTGTTGTAGATCGTTTTGAAAAACTTGTTTGCAAATTAATTTTTCAATGAATTTCTACTCTAAAGCATATCTGTATTAACTAAAACGTATTTTAACTTTAAAATTGCAGTAATTAGTAACTTAATTGCAGTAATTTATGTGCTTATTTCTTATGGAACTGATCGCAAACATCCTTTTAGTTTGCTTCAACAATCAAATTGTTTGAAATTTCATTTCATTTCATTATCTTCCACTTAATCCACATGAAGTTGCGTGCCAGCCGATGCCCACCTGGCAACTCTGGGCACAAGAGCAGGAAAACCCTAGACAGGGTGTCAATCCATCGTAGGGCACATACACACAGTCACACTCCAAGGGTTACTTTAGAGACCCCAATTATCCTAACACGCATGTCTTTGGACTGTGGGAGGAAACTGGAGTACCCAGAGTAAACCCACGCAGAAACAGAGAGGACATGTAAACTACACACAGAAAGAACCTGGCCCGCTCCACCCTGGGATTGAACCCAGGACCTTTTTGCTGAAGCAGTGGTGCTACCCACCGAACCACCGAGCTACTCAGTGTTAAGAATTATAACCGTAAATACATGTCTTATATACATCTAATTCACGTACGAGTGACAGAAAACTAGTACACGTGAATTCTTGCGACAACTGCTGGCAGAAAAGAGAGTCACAGTCTTGAATGCAGAAAACAACATGCAAACATTTCTTATTTTTTTTGGTTTTCAGTAAGCGTTTCAAATTTGATAAAAGATACAAATATAATGCTCACAAAAAATAGGGAATAAAATATGCACCAATTATTGTGAACAGTGTACAACAATCACTTTATTGTTTAGTACAGCCGTGTACTAAATGTGCTTATTGAATCATATTGTTTAAAATAAAAGGAAACTGGAGTACCCAAAGTAAAAATTCTAAACGCTAAAATGGACTAAATGGTACGTGTTCCCCAATCTATAAAATAAAGCCAAAAGTATTCAGGAAGCCAAATGCTCAGTGTTATTATTTTTATTATTATAATTAATGATGGTATTGTTAAAAAACAGCCAAAAATAATTCAAACTAGTACACAAACACACTTAATGGATCTGATCCTGAATAAAGCAGCAATAAGGAATCAATCCCAAAGTCTCGTTGCACGTCTGTCTGGAATTACCATAGGCAGATGACTATTTCTGCATCAAAGCCTTTTCCATTGTTCGATTTCACTGCCTATGCCACGTTTGTGTCTGTCTAGTACAATCAAAAGGGCACCAAAGTGACACTCGGTGGCCGCAGGTCCTGCACATTGTGTGTCTCGCAGGAGCCGGGCTTCAAAAAGAGGGCTTTGGGTTTGAAGTTGGTCTCTCCGCGATTGGAGGGGGGGCGGAGTGCACCTCCACAACCCCATAATCCACCGTCCACGCTCTGTCAAATGCAAACCTGTGAGCGCCTCCCCAGCTGGGCAGCGCCAGGCTGAATTATTCATCTGTGCCAAGGGGTGAGAAGTCAAATAAGCCAGTTTTGTCAGCAGTGGGCAGCGGCATTGATGGGAGGGGAAGAAGGGGATGCTGGGAGGCGCGACGGGCCACCGCGGCCCGAGTTCTGGCTGCAACTTCGACACAGAGAGAAAGTGAGAAGAGAAAATGTAATGAGAGCGGCTCATGCATTATTCAGGCAGGGGAGGACATCTCACAAAGAAATATAGAAACGGTGGGCTGATTTTTGACAAGGCAGGCCCGCAATCATGCGCACTGCTCTCCCTAAGGAACACGAGGCAAGGAGAAGAGACAGCGCTACGGACGCGGCACCAACTAAAGCTGACGGCTTCTCAAATGAAATGACATTTACCTAAGCGCCCGCGCCGAGCTTAGCCACGACAAACTCTCTGTTTACACCTGCTAATGTTGCTTAGCGGGTATTTACGCTCAAGCATCGGGGCTGCTTTGCTGATTTTCAGGCTCAGAGTATTTTTTATCAACAGTTTTATTGCAAGGACGACACATATTACCTGAAATATTTACATACGTTAAGTGCACAAATATGGAGCATAACATCTGAGCAAACTAAAGAGGATTACAGGTTGATGGGTTTGGCAGCTTAGAGGCTCGCCCGGCTAGACTTAATTCGCTTAAAAAGAAGAAATTTTGGAAAGGTAGGAAAATAGCACTTGGATAAAGTGAGCGAGGACAGGAATAACAGCGAGTAATTGGACAGAAGTGATGCAAAGGTGGACGACTTTGAACACTTAATAAAACTTTCCTCTTAAACACAGCCAGTTGCGCTTGGGGGACATCGGGCACCAAAAAAGGTTACTGTCAGGACTCGAACCCCAGTCACTGCAGCTGTGCGGCATTTGTCAAGTCAATTTACTTTGGATAGGCTCTTTAAGAGATGCCCTTATCCAGAGAAGCTTAAAGCTGACACATTGAAAAGATGGTCAAGGGCCCAGCAGTGTGTGGACTTCCCCAGGACAACCCTCAACCGTCTGGTCAATAGCACCAAATCTTAACCTGCACCACCACTGACCTGGATGATTAAATTACAACCCAGTGCTTTGTCTGATTTGTTGGTGTCTTTCCAACAAGTCAGATGTCCTTCCTTCACAAGTCTAGGGGTGTATAAAAATTATTTAATAAGGGGAAGGAGTTCTGGTATCATTGGGTGCTTAGCATCCCTTAAGCTATGAAGCCAAAATCGCACATGCTCTGCTGTATCTACGTGTACGTCAAAAGCAAATCGTTCAACCGCTAGAGGGTGCAGTGATCTGATCACGCTCAACACCTCACACTACCCTATTAAATGGTGATGTTTATTGACAGGAGAGGATGATCTATGTGGGATGCTGTCATCCTGAAAAGCTTTTTCTCTGTGCTGTAGTTTCAATCAAATTCATATGTTAATGTAAAACAGATGTCCCCAAAATGATAGTGTGGGTCCAAAATACTGAGGACATTTGGCACGGTCATATATATAGGGAAAGCTTTGAGCACACATGGATACCTCAACACCTTAGGCCAGACTTTTTTTTATTGCTTGTTGCGCGGATCCCCCGACAATCATGTTTGAAGAATAAGAAAAAATAAATAAATTGGTATTTCGCGGATCTGCCGCAGTACTAATGGTTAACACAAATTTTATTTTTTTACTTTTTTCCGTCCTCGGTAGAGCCAACGGTATTGTTCTGTATATTTAAATTTTTTCCAGATTCACTTAATTTAATTGTAAATTAAATAAATTTAATTAAAAAAGTAATAAAAATGTTTATTTCTTCCTTCTTGAAAAGTGCTGAAAAATAAAGATTTTTTTTTTCCTCCCTCCTCAGTAGATTCTTAAGTAGGGACATCCGAGGAACAAGCAATTAAAAAAGTCTGACCTATAGGGGGAGAACCAGCCAAGAGGCAAGAGCCGACCTGATCCATGCGTCATAGTCTAAATCTAACCAAAAACCTGAGTAAATAAGAATGTACAACAGCTTGAATCACAGTCCAACCAATCAGATGCTAGACTGATAACTCTTGGTTTTTTAAAGCTGAATTGAGCTTTTATATGTTATTGTATCTGAATCACACATGCTGTTTTTCTCTGTAGGTGTCAGAAGATGAGAGTGATATGGATTTGTCTTCCATCGAGGAGCTCCTTGCTCCTCCCACCACTGGGCGGGTCAGCTCAGACGTTGTGGGCACCTCTGGCACCAGCGTATGGAGCTCAGGTGCTAGCAGACCTGGAGCTTGGTGAGCTTAGGACTTTGCTTTAAAAAAAATACAAACATGGGACGTGTATGCAATGATTGCTCTACTAGTAATAATAATAAAATCTAACGTTCATGGTACATATGCTCATCACTTGGGTCGTATACTTCAAAGGATTGAAGCTTTAAATCAGAATGTATTTAAGAAAAAATATGTGGAAAATATTACATGGAGCATGTTTTAATGGCAAGAAAGAAAATTACGAAAAATGGGCAAGAAACATGGGTAGTCATTTTAGGAAGGGGATCGGTAAAGCTTTGGCCATGATTTTTTTATTCGATGCCTGGTGCTGGTGTTTTTAACCTGCTGTTTTGTATGAGAGGATGCCTTTAACTGAGACCATTTGGTCTTTTTACTGATATCCAACTACGTTTAACCTTGTTTAGTTCAGTGTAAAGAAACAAAAGATGTATGTGGATTCCAAAAGTTTGAGAAACCTGGTCAAATTAAGTTTAAAAATCAGTTTTTTTTTCATCCTGGCCAAGGGTTAAATACATACAGGATGCACACAACGTTTTAATACGTCCCACCCAGTCCAGCACTCAGGGACTTTTGCAGAGGATGGGGAAGCTCCTTCCAAACCACCAGACATGGCCAGTCATTGCTATGATGCTCAGCATGGCCAGAAGACAACAGGGACTGAAACCCAGGTCTCCACGATGTTTACTAAACTTATACAGAGAATGAACCTAAATATGATATGCAGGTATGCACTGTTAATGAACATAGTATTAGTGCTACTGTAATGTAAATATAAAGTGTGAGAGATACCACACGAAAACACGAGTGGTACACCACCATCTGTACAACATCTGAACATGAACTGTTATACACATACTAACGGGTTTTTTATTATCTTAATTGATGGAAATTGTGTAGGGAAAAGACATAACACTTAAGAGGATGGTATGATGAAAATGTCTTAATAGGCAATATTATGTAAAATAACACAGAAGATCAGCCACATGTTTTATATAGATTCAAGATTCACAAAGCTTATTATCATTTCAACAGTAAGGAAAGAGATTTCTGTGTACAATAAAAATGTTTTTTTTTGCTCCCCACCAAGAATGGAAATAGAAAAGAAAACCCCCAACCCCCCCATCCCCCCCCCCCTAAGGGTAAAGCCTGTGTTGGGACGTTTGGGTGTTTGTTCAATTTCTAACATACTTTTTCCATTATGGTTTTTCATTGTGCAATTTCAACATCTGCCTGAACACGGTGGATGCAAAACCCACTTTAGATAGGTAGATCATTCTACAGATAGGTGACACATTTTGAGAGACCCCTGGATGATGCACTATCCAAGAAAGCACGCTCCACAAAGCTCCACAAACGTGACTGAAGAGCCACACAGTGTAGCTTCAATACAAAGGAACAGCAAAAGTGTAAGGTGTGTTTACCTTCAGGATCTCCCCTCGTTTAAAACTCAACTCGTCCTCAGCAGTCGCTTTGAAATCATACTTGGCAATGGCCTCCATGATTCAGCTCGTGCCCGAGTACACCGAAGCAAATGGAAAACGTCTCGGTTGATATTTTGAGTTTATTCCGTGTCTGTATTTAGAAATACCAGGCCAGGGTCCGGGATGCAAGGCTCGGCGGCTCCCAGTCTCTACTCCAGGCTCTGCCCCGCGTCTCTCTGGCTCGATGCTCAATCACAAAGGTCACGCCGAGGCTCTGCGAACAAAACGAGACACACGAGCTGAAGCAACAGCAGCCGAAACAGCCCGAGTCTGATACCGGAGCTGTACCGTTCAGCTTGGGGATTAAACTAAAACACTGAATGGACCGCGCCCACGATACTGTGTGTATTAAAAAACCAGCGCGTTCCATGAAGAGGAAGGAAATCCATCTGTTTGACGTTTCAAGACCAACGAAGCGTCCAATCAGGTTGCCGGGTGAATAGTTGTTACCCAATAATGGGGCAGAAAAACGGGAAGGAAAGCTCTGATTGGTTGAGCCAATCTGGATTTGGTCCAATGGCTGACCAGAATTATACGGCTCCCCAAAAAGAAAGACCGAGTGCGATGACGACATGGCGCATAACCACAATGTGATAAATGAGGCAAATAAAGGCGGTGCGACACAAAAAAAACCGTGGCTACAAAACAATTATTAGTGGTCTAACCCAGAACGAATGAAGACCAAGCACAAATAATGAAGCTCTTTAATAACGAACGTTATTCTCGGAGTGTTAACGCGGACAAGCAACACAAATCTACACCCCTTCCATTAACAAAACACGTTGGCGGTACACAATCGTCTCCACAGTCGCACTTGAATATCTAGTAACAAATCAGACATGGAGTTAATCATCAATAAATCAGTGCTAGAGCTATATGAGCAGCTAAGACGCCTTTCTAAGCGTTGGCACCTGATATACTATATGGTCACAATCTGGAATGTTCCATAGAAACACAATTGTGTTATCACATCACAAGCTGGCCATGTTTACACATATATGGACACAAACGAATCCAATTCGCACTTTGTGTAGCTGAATGACCGCTCTGCGTGCACGAATGTATGCTTTGTATTTTAAGAACAGCTCGTCTGGGAAAAGTTTAATTTTGTAAGATATAGAGGTGGAACAGAAAGAAAACGCAATGACAACACAGCAGCTGACTAACGGTTTTCCAGCCGTGTCACGATCATTTAAAGCGAGCGCCTTTTCCAAAAATCACAAACAAGCGCAAAGGATACAATTTTAGTTTAAACGAAAATGCATAAACTACAATATCAGGTAGGAAAGACAAATTTCTGCCATTTAGGCATCCCGTTTTTGCCACCACGCTAACGCGGTCTAGCTAACGTGGCACACTTTGGGAAATCAGCTTCCTCGGGGATAAAACCGAAGTAATGGGTATAAACAAGTAAGTTTAAGAAGAAACGCCGTCCATGATTAGTACCGTGCACCAAACGGACGCATGGCTGTCATGTTCAGCCGACGTTAAGTCGCCACAAATGAGCCACCGCTAGCTTGTTTTGCTTTCCAGCTAACGTTACGGGAGCTAACGCGAGCTCTCGTTAGCAGAGCCGAAGCGAGGAGAAAACGTTTTACCGATGGTTTGTCGACGAACGAGCCTCATACCCACCGTTTTGAAGAACCTGCCGTCCTTTTTGACGCCGCGTAAATCCAACTTCGAGTAGCAGTCGGTTGAATTTCGCAGCAAACGCGTTAGATTCGGGCGTGAGAACGCTTTTCCTCAGACGCTTGTTTGGACTGCTTGGATTGCGCTGCGTTTCCGCTTCCTCTGAAAAAAAAAAAAAAGGCTGCGTGTTTGCACAGCTTCGGTCTGCCCTCAGCCGACCAGTTCTGTTCTTTACACCCGACATGCAGACAATTCAGGCTCCGTTTCTCAAGAACTGAAGTTGCCATTCATGACGGTCACGGTCAGCTTTGTGACATCGCTCATTGTCTTGCTGGGATGACGGGATGGACATGGCTAGGAACAATGCTCAGCTAGGCATCACATCTCCATCACACCCCAGTTTGGAAACCATACACATAATACAGGGGGTTTGACAATGAAACTGAAACAGCTGTCATTTTAGTGTGGGAGGTTTCATGGCTAAATTGGACCAGCCTGGTGGCCAATCT
>JAVSBV010000083.1:2148470-2161978 GCA_033117975.1 Parotocinclus spilosoma | reverse complement strand
TAGGAAATTTCTAAGTGACCCCAAACTTTTGAACGGTAGTGTATATATATATATATTACTGTGCAAAAGTCTTATCAATATATTAGAAAGGGTATTGCTAAAACAATGGTATAGTGACCATTTATCATTATTTATCTGCCTCTTCATTCAAATACAACCAGAAATTACAGGAAATTTATATGCAGTATTTTTTTATAGGTTACAGTGGAAAGTATTTAGTGTGACTTTCTTGCGCAATAGCGGTACCTGGGATCTCTGGAGGGCAGTAACAGGATGCCAAACTGACTCTTCTACAGTCCATAAATTTTTTTATAAGTGTAGCAGCCAAGAAACCATTTTTTTGAGAAGTAGAACAGTGTACAAAAGTCTAAGATATGCAAAAGCTCACAAACATCAGAAGAAGATCATCAGAATAGAGTATTGTAGAGCGATGAATCCAAGTTTCACAGTTTTTGATCCTCAGAAATTTGTTATATATGGTCACTATATTATGATAAAGCTTGTGGGTTTTTGCAGCTCCAATGAATGTTACACCACAGTGACAAATAATTTAGAGTTTAATGGCCTGAAGTGAAAATAATGGTAACACTATTTGATTCTATTATTAAAATCAGATATACAAATGTGCCAGATTATCCCAGGTATTTGGTAATATCATGTGTTCAGGATTGTGTAGTTAACTCAACAAAATTCAATTACGTGATTAGGTATTGATGGTGAAAGGACTGGGTCCTGAGTTTAGTATATGGTAGTAAAGTACTAATTCTCCCTCCGCTGTCTGTAACCCAACACAAGCAAGAAACTAAATAGCACCAGACCAGTCATTTTTTGTTTAAGCCTAAAACATTCCATAGGTAGTGGCAGGTGACACGACGACAAAGTCAAGCGACGTTGATTTTCAATTCACTCTGACACAATTTTCATACCTGCACCTAGTTCCCATTCTGCAGTGTCTGGAATGTTATGAATGTTAGCTATGAAACACAACGTCCTTGAAAATATATTCTAAGGCCCATTTCAGAAAGGTTTTAATTGACATGCCTTAATGTCCTCTTTTACATGTGCTATGCTATGATTTTATTTCTGTGTGTTATTCTACAGTTAGATGATGCCAAGGATGACTGGTTTCTGACCACCGCTACTTACCACTAGCATGTGAATTTAATCAGATACAATTCATAATCTGCACGTCGGCTTTCAAATAGTTACGACTTAATTAGACTGGATGTTTGGAAAACTCTCATTATGAGAGGATGAGAGCCATGAGAGGATGAAAAATAATTTAAAAAATGCTGCTACTAATAATACTAATACTGATTATAAGATAAGATAAGATAAGATTTATTAGTCTTTAAGGTTTATTAGTCCCACAGTGGGGAAATTCACCAAACAGTGGGGAAATTCACCACTGTTTGGTGAATTTCCCCACTGTTCACTGTTCACATACCATTCACATACTTATAATTAAAAAAAGGCTGCTACAGGTATAAATCATTGATATTTCCAATTGCATAATATATACTCCCCGAACAAAAAATGAGTCACCTGTGACCAAAACATAGCTAAAAGTGTGTAAGAACTGCACAAATTTAGAAAATCCCCTGAATATTGGAATTTCTCCCACTGCTGGTCGGTGCGCTTCGATACACCTGCAAATTCAGCTACATCCTTTAAACTATGGACATGTAAAGTTCGACCTGTGTAAATTAAGTTACTCCAGAGATGTAAGAGTTTTATCACAGAAAAGTATAAATGTTCAATACCAGACACCTTCCTGATAAACACATCCAATCTGGACTGTGGCGGCCTAGTGGTTAAGGTACTGGACTATGGACCAGAAGGTACAGGGTTCAAATCCCACCTCTGCCACAGTTGGGTCCCTGAGCAAGGCCCTTAACCCAGAATTGCTTGGATTGTAGGACTGGATTAATTGTAAGTCGCTCTGGATAAGGGCATCTGCTAAATAACATAAATGTAAAACCAATCCAAATAGGACTTAATTCCCACTGATTTGCCCTCAAATTGTAGAAAAGCACTTAACAGGCACAGGTGCATTCGCACCAAAGGAACCGTTTCATAGTTCTTAGAACGGTGCCCCTTTCGCAGTGTGTTCACACTGCAGGAAATGGAGACGATTGTAGTTTTTAGAATCAACTTTTTTCATCATTTTTCTCATCTTTTTACAGAGCATAGCATCCCAGGTAAATCAGGGATTCAGGTGTTTCACATACAGTAGCATGTACAGGGATCATTTCATAAATTAAGAAGTACAGGTACGAATAGCAGGTACCTGCATTATTGCATCAATATATCGCTAGGTCTGGAGTTCCAACCTCCATACCAACAAACCATTTTAAAAGGTATGTTAGGGGAACGCCGTGTTTCATCTAAATACAAAGCTCCTGCAGTTTCCTAGACCCCACAGGAACGGCGAACCCTGCTAGGACACACTGCATCAAGGACTCCATAACGCACTGCAAGATTTCAAATTAAAATCTCCTTCTGCCATGGGGCTACAAATAGGCCGTAGTTTGGTCTTCAACAGGACAATGACCCAAAGCA
Source organism: Parotocinclus spilosoma (assembly GCA_033117975.1). NCBI lineage: Eukaryota > Metazoa > Chordata > Actinopteri > Siluriformes > Loricariidae > Parotocinclus > Parotocinclus spilosoma. The sequence continues at coordinate 2,159,416 of JAVSBV010000083.1, read as the reverse complement.
TGTATTTAAAACATCAGACAAATTAAACGATGCCAGAAGGATACTCCAGTTTATTGACCTAAACTATGTCAAAAACCAACAGAAGCACCCCTAAATTGAGTCCCAGCACCCTTATAAATAAAAGCCTGCAGTTTTTGTTCTGTTTTAAAGAAACCAAAATTTGTCTCTGGGCAACACGGTGGCTCGGTGGGTAGCACCCCTGCCTCACAGCCAGAAGGTCACAGGTTCAATCTCAGGGTGGAGCAGTCTGGTTCCTTTCTGTGTGGAGTCTGCATGTCCTCCCCGTGTCTGTGTGGGTTTACTTTCGAGTACTCTGGTTTCCTCCCACAGTCCAAAAACGTGTGTGCTAGGTTAATTGGTGTCTCTAAAGTGGCCCGTATTGTGTGACTGTGTGTGTGCCCCATCTAGGGTTGTTCTTACCCTTGTGCCCAGAGTTGCTCATAAGAAGCTCTGATCCTGAACTGCCCCGGGCCAAAAAAGAGAGGACCTTTCAATAGCGTAAAGATGAACAGGAAATGATGTAGTGTGTAGTGTGATGTCACTGGATCAATAGCAGGTCACTATTATGCACTATACAGTTCAAGCCAACTTCTTCTCACTAAACGTAAAATGCTCCAGATGTCCATGTCAATGCTGCTTCTATTAGCAACCTGGCAGTCCTTCAGAAATCCAGCTGACAAGTATAGCTGGAAGTCTTTTTCCATTGCATTTACATAATTTTATGCTTTTTTTATGCTTGTGCACTACAACTTTAGGCAGCCGTTGCATATAATTTGAGGACTTTGTAAAAAATCGAGGATTTCAATAATTTATTCCGCTACACAACTGCAGAGGTTTTGGCTGTGTATTAAGCAAATCTTATACCCAAGCGCGATAGTGCTGTGCACACACACCATGATCCTGATTAAAAATTCAGTATTACTTACATGTGATGGCGTAATCATATTTCATAAAGCGCAGTAATTACGGACACACAAGGTTTGGGAGGGATTACTAGATCTTTTTCCTGTTTGTTAGCTCTACCTGGAGCTCAAAAGCAGGAAGGCTGGAGTTGCACACACAGCAAACAGTCAGCGCTAAAGCTAATCTTCGACAGAAAATGAAAACGTGTCTCGATGAGCCAATTAATTTCCGAGACACGGGGAGCGTTTCGCTAATTTTAACAGTTTGGCCAGGCATACTGGGATTGTGGGGAAGAACTCAAGGCCCCATTTACACCTGGTCATTTCATGCATCTGGATGTGGTTTATTGCAGGCACAAATGCAACCAAAACAGATTTGAATGGAAGCACTCAAACCACTCCAGAAGGTCTGAGACACATTTATGTCACATTATTCACTTGTAAATACATCAGTTTCTCAGAGACAGATTTGGCAACCATGGCTCAGCTAACACATTGCCACATTAATGTGGTCCATGCCTGCTGGAGATCAAAGCTTGGTTAATGTTTGACAGAAAAGCTCCAGAGAAGCACTTTGGTTGATCAGCACATAGGTTTTTTTTGGTTCACTATAATGTGTCAACATTCACTGTATTTCCTGGATGCATTTATGTTTCAAACCAAGCCAATCAATTACTCCATATTGTTTGCTCTCAACTGTGAAGTATGATGGGGGATCCATAAGTGCATGGACTGCATCAACTGCAATCATATAGGTCAGTCAGTTCGTTTTTTAGCCGGTGAAACAGGGAAAGCAACCCTAGACCTGGCACCAACCCATCTTAGGGCACACAGGCTCACACACACACTCATACCCTCACACACTAAGGGCCCTTTAGAAACACCAATTAACTTAACACGTCTATAGAATGTGTGAGGAGACCAGTGTACTCCAATTAAACCTATACAGACACACGAAGAACATGCAAACTCCACACAGACAGAACCCAGGTTAGGTTCAGGACCGAACCAGGAATCTCTGAGCTGTGAGGAGACCTCTAAACTTGTCCCTGCACCTCTCAATGGATCCGTGTACACTGTGATGCATCAATGGATATTTAGTGATAGGAGCAGGTTTACTTCATTACTAGTCACATTCATACTGGATTGATTTAGAGGGACCAATTAACCTAGCACATGTCTTTGGAATGTACAAGGAAACCCACACAGACACGGGGAGAACATGCAAATTCCACACAGGCAGAGACATGGTCGGGATCAAACCAGTGACACCAGCACATTTGGATTAATATGCTGCTAAAACCAGTTCCATCCCAGCCTGCAAAAAAAGTATTCCAACATTGTCTGTTGGCAACAAGATTTGGCATTATATTTGGCATTACAGTTCAGGAGAGTATAAACTGTTTGGGGCACACATGCGTCACACGTGTGAGAAGAAAAATCAAAGCTCCATCTAAACCCATTCTGATAGTCAATCACTGAGCAAATACATTACTGTGCAAAAGTCTTTAGCCATCATTTGAGTGGTTATAGTATTGGTTTAGCAAATGTCATATATGCTCATAATTCATTGGTAAAACATCAAATCTAATGGTGACCTAAGACTTTTGCACAGTACTGTATGTGATGAGTTCAGAACGATTTGAATGGAAATTCGGAGAGTTTTTAATTTAGCCCCATCCATCTAAAACAATCTAAAACAATGGGGAAAAAAACTACAAATCAAAGAGCATACTAAGGTACAACACCTTTAATGGCTTACAATCCACAAATCAAACAAAAAAAAGGCTGTTTGAAAATAATATGACAGTAGTATTCGGGTAGGAAACATTTCTCCGGCCCCCTATGGGCACTTCTGATGAGGTGTTGCAAACGGTGAGGCAACCTTTCCCGGCCAATTTGCATGAGGATGCTTTGCATGAGCGAAACAGTCATGGAATAGAAGAGGAGGAAGGTGGAGACCTGATGGCAGGCAAGGTCTGTGGTCGGGCATCCTGCCAGCTCCGACCGCCATTCCCTTCCGTGCAAGTGCACCTTATTCATAACCTACATATATCCCTGGCTATTACGGGCTGGGTTCCTGCCAAGTCAAACTTCTGGAGCGTGCCAAGATCTAATGCCCTTTTTTGATATGTGGTTGAGAAACCACGGAGGGCTTCAGCAGGGTCTACTAAACTCTCATCATTCAGCTGGCAGCCTCAAACCCCCCTGCCCTCGTTCATTCATATGAAGACGTCTGCAGCGCAGCACTTCATGAACCTTAAACATGCCGAGAGATACACGATCATAAACAGGCCAAAGAGCGCCAGACGAGAGGCCATGCGGAAAAGGAAGTCATGGGGGACTCGATTGGGACTAAGATATTTCCCTGTCCGTCGCTGATATAGTTCTCGACTAGGGTCTGTCATCTGTCCCGGCGAGTGCAACGGGCATCGAGGTCCCTCGCTGTTCTTGATGGAGCCGTCTAAATGAACTTTCAGCCGCCATTTATTTTTTTTCTCCCCATTCAGCGCTCTGGAGAGGTCAGAGTCAATTCTGCAGGAGATCGCTCTAATAGCCCGTACTACTGAACTTAACCATCTTTAAAGGTGCGCATGTGAGCACGCCGGGGAAAAAAAAGGCCATTTGGTATTCGGTTAGGCTCAGCGCAAAGGGCTCAAAGTGGCTATCATCGCTGGAGAACATCACATACAGAGATGAGATGGTTATCACTCTGTTTTGCTGCTATAGGAGCCGAACGCTGCGGGCTCAGAGCCAATTGACCAGGATGAGATCAGTCGAGATATGGAAGATAGTAAAGCTCCAATGTAGGGATGCTACAGTCTGGTATTTCCTCACCAAATCCACTGGAACTCACTAGAACTCATTAAGAAAAATGATTTACCACGACTGTCGACGTTAACCTGGAATAAATGCATTAACGTTTTAATGCAGATCATTTTTGAACGCCATTAATCACGCAATGATCCTGAGAAGTACCCGTAGTTATGGGATGTAGCAGAAATGGTCCTGTTCACTATTCCCTACATTCTAAATACTACAGTATACGGGACGTTACTAGCCTACAGGGGAAGAATTGGTGAGTGTGGTAAATGAACCGGCACATGACATAACAGTTTGCATGTGCAGCTTCGAATTAAAACAAATATGCTACATTAAAAAGGCATCGTTACAGTTTCTTTAGATGGCAAAAGTCTCAGTCGGTGGACGTTCATTCCATCACCCGAGCACCGGATGCTCGTCTGCCTGTAGTCTAGGGCTGGCTTTCAATTGAATGAATGAATGAATGAATGAAGATGAAGATTTGTACTGAAGCCTCTGAGTCGCCCCCGTCCCCCGAGAAGATCCATTTGGATAATATCGCTCCACTTTTGCAAATATGATGACGACTGTAAGGATGCGACTTTATTTTGGGAGACAATATAAACCCGACAGCTGCAAAATAAACTGAGCGGATTTGTGGACATGGTTCTTTTCATAATCTGCCTATTAGCGCCAAACTATTTGCAATTCATAAACACGCACAGCGCGCGATTAACTCACAAGCAAACTCGCACAACTGTAGTTCACTTCACCAAAGACTTTTTAAGACCTTTTTCTCTATATGCAATCTTTCTCTAGCTTTAGGAATTCGTTTCAACACCCGAGGGCGCGCGGCAGAGACACGAGGACTGTAAGCACAGGTCCTGCATTAATAAGTGTGAAATTCTGATCACGAGGAGGCTTTATTGGTGCAAACTTTCGGATGTGCATTGTCTTATCTCTGCCTGCCGTCACACCGGAGTCCCCTGAACTGAGGGACGTAATTGCGATTTTGCGTACGAGACACCTTTTTGGAGTTTGCTGCTATAATTTGGACAGGTCATTTATTTTTTCGAACTCCGTGTTTGCTTCACACCTTGATTTGTGCTAATGATATATTACAGGAAAGGATGACTTGATACAGATAATAGACTGGTGAAATAACCTGAACGTCCTGTGGCAAAATCAGATTAGTGCCATGCAATCTTAAAAGGGTGAATATGTCTATTGTATAAAACCCGTACCCCGACGAATGGCCGGTGATATTATTACAGATAAACTCAAGATACGTTTGGCATCTCTGAGCTCTCAAATGAATTGAGACACCTGCCAAACTCTTTTAGGTCTGAGCGCCTTGCTGTGAGCGCTTTCTGTTATGCCAGATACGCCCACACACCAAAGCACCTCTCATCGCCATCAAATGCCTACATCAGACAGCCATCAGGAGCTCCTGACCTCGCGTGACACCCTGATTTTGCCATTCCCTGCAGGGAGATTACATCGCCACTGATGGCACTCTGTATGCTAATGCAGGTAGCATAGGTTTCACACTGAGAGAAGCTAAAACAACGGCTCCCAGTGGCTCCCAGCGCAGCAGTCTCACAGTCGGAAAAGTGAAAGGTGATGGATACCATAGACAAATACACAAAATTAAACTAAGCTATCTAAATAGCCAAAGCTACACAAAAGGGCCACAGCGAATGCATTCATATGCACCCTAATAAACCTGTTATCTACTTAAGTAAGTCCTGTAACCAAAAGACTACAGTTTTCAAAACAGCATTAAGGCCATTATCTGATTTCTGCAAGGTTTAAGCCCAATAATCAGGTTTCACATTCACAAGACTCCTTAATAAGTGGAGTGTCTACATCCCCAGGTTATAAAATTGTGTTTGAAATACTAAAAATTACAAAATAAATAGCTGGGGAATTAAAATATCATTTATTACATCACCAAGAAACCTCTGCACCAGAATTATGATGATTTCTATTTTTAAATGTTTTAAACATCAGTACTTTGGTTTGTGTCCAACCCAGTTTTGCTCTGATAAAACAATAAAAGGGTGAAATGATAAAAAAAATTATTGAATAAGCAAAAAAAAAAATCTTTGTTTATTTTTATAACTTAAAAACACACCTGCCCTGATTTTGTATAAAACTGTTGCATATTTTTGTACGAAAAAAAAGGAACGGTGTTTGATGCTCGTAGTTGTTGCTGGATTAAACTGTCTTTTTTACTGGTGAGCTGTCTGGACCGTCCAGAGCCTGTTTGGCTGGGCCTGGGTGCCCCTATGGAACCATTGCTTCCAACACCTCCCGACAGCTTGATCAGACTGACAGGTAATTCGTCTGCTTCTCTCAGTCCAGTGCAAAAAGTGTGTCTAGCAGTCAATGATTTTGCACCAAAAGGTACACTAACCAAAAGTAGCCCAATGTTTTAATGTTTTTTTACTTTATAAATTTAAACTTAATTTGACCCATGCTGTGCAATTTGCTGATGTCCTATGTACTTTTTCTGTAGATTTTTTAAACAAATGTTGCCATGCAACATCGTTCTGAAACATTTAGTTGGAATCTTTGAAAATCAGGCTAACGAGCAGATCCAGGCTGGGATAGATCTCTCTAGGCACTAACGAATTTTCCCGTTCCGAGCTGTCATTAGCTTAAAATTGAATTTTATAATTTCATTAATGTGATGGAAGGGGGTGCCCGGAGATTTCCGAACCCTTCCGTCTGTTCTGAATGGGCTCGAGGGAGACTTCCATATTCAGACTGAATCTTTCAAGGTTGAATAAAAGAAATGGTGGTGGGTCCCTAAGCGAGGGAAGTGATCATCGCGTTCACCTTCAAATTCCTCTTTGATGTGGCAGAGTCAATTTTTAATCAGGTCGCATCAGACCGGGCTTCATTTCTCCTTACAAAGTCCTATTACTCGGCCACTTTCTGCAAGGAGGTGATAAGGACAATGCTCTCCTTCTGCCGTTCATAGAGCCCCACGTATGATGAGTCCCTTTGGAGAGGCTTGATAAAAAAAGAGGGAGTGAGCAGTGAGCATATAAAGGTCACCTCTCTTTCAGGATTAACTCTTTCCTGTCTGACTTAGACTTGGACTCAAGCTGCTCCTGTCCTGGCCCAAGCATGGGGGTGTGGGTTGCCGGGGTCTGGGATGGGAAAGGGTCTATTTAGGCTTAATGGACTGAAAGATGGATAGTTAAACATGCTGATTTCCAGACACACGATTAAGGTACTGGACTATTTACCAGAAGATCCAGGGTTTAAATCATACTTCTGCCTGTCTTGGTGCAAGAGTGTTAACCCCTTAAGTTGGTTGGATTGTATCAGCGATAAACATGTTTACTAAATGTGTGTAGGTGCAGAAATAAATCATTATTCAAATAAACATACTTTGAAACTGCTCTAAAGTCAAGAAGCCATTCCTAAGGACATTCCCTTAAAAGCTAAATGACACAACCCTAGAGGTCGCATGAAGCTTTTATGTCATTGTAACATTGCCTTTATTCTGTTTGTTTAGAATAATAATACTATGGGTGTCACCAGCATCTAATCCCCAGAGATCACATGGTGCAGCTGCAGGTATGGATAGGATTTCAGTGAATTGCAGAGTTGTACCAGGACAGGGTAGCGTACCAGGACACTATGACACCCTGGGCAGGGATGTTGTGGACAGAACCCTAACCTGCTCCAACAGTGACCTTTGTCAACACCAGTTCACTTGTCTAATACTTGAAAGCTGCAAGTACCGAGCAATGATTTATTGGAAAACAAATCCTTTAGCCATAGTCATTGCTTGAACAGTGAATTATAGGTTTGCACCGCTTAACGTTCGCATTATGTTAACTGACATGGAGATTGACCGGACATGATCATAGCGTTACACAGTAGTTTAGATGCTTTGCATATAGTGTTTTACTTGAAACAAATTAGGGAATATTTCATAATTTCAAAATTAAATATCCCCAAATTTTTGCAAGCAGTACATTAAGCATATGTATAACATAGCAAACTTACAACTAAGAATCTTTAAATCCAAGCAATTGTGGGTTATGTTCCTGGCACAAGGACCCAACAGTAGCATCTTGGCAGAGGAGGGATTTGATCTATGTACCTTCTGGTCCATTAGCTTAAACCCCAGGCCCAGTCTTTCTGTCAGCAGGTGTAACAACAGTTTGCTTACACTAGTTTTTCATTCAGACGTGAATAAGATGTATCTAAGACAGATTTATAAGTAAGACCTCAGACATTAAAGCAAACAGATGTTGATCGGGTGGATGTTGCTGACCATGACGGGAGGTTCATCGCTAAATAAACAAAAACATCAAATATCCACTAACTCCAACCTACACAGCCCTATAATAGGAGATAATGTTGGGTTAAATTAAAACCTGACCATGTACAGGTCTTAAGTTCACCAGTAGGAGGTATGCAGGCATCAGGCTGTTCAGATCTGACCAGAGCCAGTCTCATACTACTAATCAGCTTCAGATGATCTCTCCTCATATGAGGCTTCATCTCAAAATGAGCAGCGTATGTGACCCCCACCTATGGGGTCCCACTGGAAAGACGCAGAGATGCGTTTTCTGATCGAGGGGGCAGACGTGCAGCTCGCTTCTTGCTTTTACAATCCAATCAGGTGCATATCTATCCTCCTCTCTGCCCTTTTAATCTAAAAAAAAAGCCAATTTAATAAGTGACAGACTACCAGAAATGCAGTTCGCCGGCGGGTGCTGCTCATAATGTTTCCGTAAAAAAGGACAAGACTTTTATTAACATTCGTTTTCCTTTCCCCACTATTTAACACGAGATATTATGTATTCACGTAACGAAGGAACGAGGATTATTGCCTCCAGTTCCTCCACTATAATTTTTAAACGCACACCATGAAGCGATTTACATTTCCTCTCATTGGAATTTTCAAAGCGCAGATGCTCCCCAGCATGGAAACACTCCAGCGCCCATTAATAAAGGGCAATTACAGTAAAGTTTACATTATTACAGGACTGCATGTCATTACAAACGAGATTAAAGAAATGAAGGTACCAAAAATAAAGCTGCACGCTCAGCCTGTCCACCTCGTCTGCAGTGTACAGCAGTGGTTTGATGACTTTTTTTCAGTATTACGGGTATAAAAAACGCCCACACTCGATAAGACGCCCAAATTTCTCTCAATGGCCAGAAGCGGCCCAATTACCTTACCGAAATGGATTGGATTGAGGGGATGCACGGGGCGAAACGCTGCGACCTCCGTCCATGCGCCTCGTCTTAATCTCATTTTGAACAGGCACACCCGAGGTGAGAAAACGCACGTGTGTGTAATGCAATTTGCGCCGGGCCGTCTCCAGCAAGAGCCCCTAAGTTATTTTCATTTTCAACAGGGAAAAGAAGCTAATGCCGCATAATCACATGGGTAATTGCTGGACCTGGTTGTTGAGAAACCCGCGCGGTTCGACTGCTCGCTTTGGGCACGGCGCCGAAACGGGAACGCCATATTTTTCCAGAACCTCATTTCAGACCACACACCCAAAAACCACGTTCATTAGCTCCAATTATGGAATTAAGTCGGAGAACAACGGCTCTGCTCTCCTCTGTGAAGTGTGTTCAGTGTGACGAAATTAGAATTTGTGCTTAAGAAGGGTGGTGGAGGAAGGATCGGGGTGGGGGGGGGGGTGCTTGAAATAATCCGTGCGTCAAGCTCAAACGAGTTAATAGCACATCAAAAGCCAGCTTAACCTCGGCAAAAGCTCACCGGCTTCTTGACAACAACAAATGATGACTCCTCATCATTGTTTCCAAGGGAGTCGGGCTGCTTCTGGCTCAGGCTCGCAGTCTTAAAAGTCTGCGGTTTTATTTTTAATGACTGCGCCATGGATATGAGGCTGAGACATGCATGAACGCGGTGAAAAAAAAAGCAGTATTTTTAACGGTGACAGTGCAAATGACTAATACCACTAACAAGCCTGGCCTTCTCTCATTAAAATGTATATTCCTTGAGAAAAAAAAATCACTTGCTTCATGTTGCTCTGCATATTGGCGATAAGAGAGAGTGCCATGCTTTGACTCCTGCATCGACAACAGTCTCTCATTAACACACCCAAACATGCTCCTCTCAGAAGAGAGCTTTTTCAAAGAGTAAACTCTTAGCCATCCCCTTGTTTAGCCAACACTGGCCTTCCTCTGTCTGATTAACGTAGCAGCCACAGCTCCCGTCACACTCAGGGTTTCAGTGTTTATGCAGACAGTCGTTCATTGTGAGAAAAATGGATGGCGAGTGGACTTGTTTTCACTACGCACCAAAGCTCATTATAACAGAGGCACGTCTGATTATTAATAGAAGAGATTTAGTCACCGCTTGGTTTATTCATTTTCACACTTCAGGAATAAAAAGTGCAAAGCAGACAAGCACAGATGTCCAACAGCAGACCCACTGCTTTGCAACAGGCTTGAATGGACCGTTAACAAATCTGTTCTGAGACGTTATATAAACACGTTTAGCTATGGTTGGACGTTTCCAAATGTATCCATTACAGGTACCGCCCAATTTAAGATATATATTAGGACTTTACAATGGGAATTAGATCATAAATATAAATAAACATTCAGTAGAAAACGTACTCTGAATTTTATATTTTAAATTTCTATATTTAAATGAAAAGCCATTCAACTCAACGATAGGGCTCATCAAATCTACACGGTTAAAGAGTGGAAACAAGCAGACAGATGGTAGGATCAGAATTTGGCACCAGCTGTATAAATCCATTAGCCCAACCAGTCTTCTGCCAACAGTCCAGACTGATGGACTAATGGTGTGGGCAATGTTTTCTTGGGACACTTTGCCTCTGTTAAAACCAATCAATCATCGCTTGAACGATGCAGCCTTTTGACCATGTGCACCCCTTGACGATCACAGTTTACCCATTTACTAATGTAAACTGAAGAAAAATACAACTTCATGTTACAGTTATGTGGTATTAGGTAACACAAGTATGTCTGATATTATAATAATCTAGATATTATAATCTAGATTTGTGAGTAGGTTATTTGCAAATACAGTCGATTCCGGTTAATGGGACCACATCATGACGTGATGGTTTTGTTGCTAATAACCGGCTGATCTGATTAAACGAACATGACCTATATTACAATACGAGACGTGCTTTGTAACATATTAAATGTTTATTAAACCTTTATTGTACGATTTACACGTATAGCGAACGTACAAACAAG
>JAVSBV010000083.1:2135763-2148370 GCA_033117975.1 Parotocinclus spilosoma | reverse complement strand
ATAGCATTACACATATATAGTAGGATTTGATTCGGTACTTTAGGATTTGGTCCGAATAAGCGGCTGGTCCTCTTAACCGGTGGTCCTATTAACTGGAATCGACTGTATATATATATATATAATATATATATATATATGCTAATAATAATAATAATATAATTATGCATATAATAATATATATAATAACATCCATTTTGGTCAACTACCTATTTCACAGCATGTAATGTGGTCATTACATTATTTTCACAGTGCCAGAGGAACGTATAACAATACTGAGGTCAATAAGGGTGGTGATATTAAAAAAAAAACAACAACAACTCAAAATTGGGATTTTTTATATCTTAGGAAATTGGATCAAAATGTCCAGACCAATCTCAATACCAACAATAAATCACTTTACATAAATTAATTATTTAAAAACGGGTTTGGGGTTCAGGGTGCTACAAAAAAAACAGTAAGGCAAAAATCTATATCCTTTCCCAAACAAATTATTTGGGAACAAATCTACACAGTACCCATGAAGCAGGCAGGTTTGGGCCAAATATGGCTCAGATTAGAAACTGGCAATGGCAAGGTTATGGTGGGTTGTTTTTATTACTGTTTGGTCCACCAGTTGGCAGTCACATTACAGGTCGAGCACAGCATACAAACTCCAGGCTGCATGTAACCCATATGTAATCTACCAGTGGTCACATATGTGCAGACTTAGTATTTGGGTCAAACACGGCCAGAGGGCTGCAGTTGTGGCTGTGTACTGGCAGCCAGATCGGAATACAGTCATTACCGTCATGCCATGATGCTACCTAAGTCTAGCCCAGAAGTGAGCCATCAAAAATGTAAATATTGTAGCTATTGAACACGTGCTGGAAATCTGAACGTGATGTTTACAAAGATGGTGTGGTTCAGGTGTAACACCAGGCCTCTCGAAACGGATAAAGCCTTCATTTTCTTGCATGGTGATGTAAGTGACACATTAATTCAGCATTAATTATAGAACACGTCAAACTGCATTTCAGTCAGGCTGCACTCTCTGGGGCGTTCTTAATGACAGTAATTACCAGTCATAAAAAGGCTCATCTAAAATTAACATCTCTCCTTGGCCTTGATAGGGAAAATGTAAACAGGCGTGAAGTACAGATGTTATGATTAGGCCCAAATCGCACAGCCTTCCTTTGTTTCCATGTGTGTCAGGCTTGAACAATGGGAGCTTGACAAAACCACCATGGGTCTAATTTCTCTGAACGGGAGTGCGGGGCCTCTTCACCAGCCGGGAACTGCTTAACATTTAGATTGTTTCTCATAATGGGGGGCGGAGTGACTGAGGTACGTGTGCAAGAGAGGCGACTGATATCAGACTCAAGAAAATGGTTTGCAGGTATCATCAGGCTGAATCTGGAGACTGGAAAATGTCCAAAGCATACTAATAAAAGCAAGTAGGAACACCCTAACTAGAGCGGTGTTCAGTTTTACACCTTGTAGCACCTCTTCAGGGTTTATTTTAGACTGAACTATTCATCTTATTACGATTATATAGGGGCGCTGTAACAGCCACCACAAAAAACCACTTGTTTTAGTCACAGTAGCTGTGAAAATCGGTTACGTGACCATGCTTTGCCCATAGACCTGAGGTAGGAAGATTTATCCCCAATGGACTGGTATGGCTCCAATATTCATTCTAGCTTTATACTACACCCAATTTGTTCTGATTTTGCAACTTAAAAAGAAAATTGCTCACAAAAATGAGGGGCTATTTAAATAAATAAGTGATATACAGTCCAGTACAATCCCATTACAAACTTGTTTTTGCTTTTCCCTTTCAATGCACTGTTCATTAAATCATAAGATATTCAACACTTTTATACGATCAGCTTCGCTTTAATGATTTTACATAACTATAGTTGATTGTGTTTTAAGCACGTATAAGGTAGGCCACATAATCTTGACATTATATCTTTTATAAAATACTCCTCGGTTTAGGAGGAGATTTAGATTTGTCTGAACGTAACCCGGTCGTGAACCAGCTTTACATAACCTGCACACATTTGCACAAACATGCAGATTTAACATTCATCCTGGCAAAAAAAGAGTAAAAAAAAAGTTAACCTCTGCGCGTAGGCTTTTGAGTTACAGCCTAGACCAAACGGTCGGATTCTTCTGCACAGTGTTTGGACCACCAAATAGAAACAAAGCGATTGTTTGGGTCCGGCATGGTAACTGATGAGGTGCTGATTGAAGTCGCAGGTCATAATTCAGTATTACACAAAACCATATCAGCATAAGTGCTGCGTTCTCAACATAAACAAAGCACGAACAAGCGGGACACACAGACATGAATTCATTTCTGTTTTCATTTTTTCCAGACATAACAAAGCCTACATTATTTTGACCATAAATCCACTTACAGTCTTGGGAGAACATTAAAGCAAGAATCTATCTGAAAAAGATCGAATAAATCAAAACCCCCAAACCTCTTGCTCTCGTAGTTTAACGTTGTCTTTCGTTAACAAACTCGAGATGGTTTTCACCGGCAGACGCTTGAAAATCTAAGCTCACTATGCACTATGGACTAAAGTCAGGCACTGACATTGTGATCAAATCGTGATCAGCTCTGGATGATGCATGTGTGCTTAGTGCTGGAAGTGCTAATAAGATCCGTAAACCCAGTCTGATCAAATGCAAGCTCTCTCAGTGACCTTTAAGTAGGAAAAATCAGCTCTTGGTTTCGAAGAGAAAATGAGTAAACCTGTCTGCTCTGTTAGCATACATCTCTGTGCTTGGTAAATAACATTAGCTGGTCTGTTAGAAGAGCTTTGCGTGAAGGCGTGTGTGTTTTAATGATGCGCGTTCGCCTCGCTCTACAATCCTCCCTCCATAGAGAGAGGTTTAATAAAGGCAGGAGCAGTAATCAGACTGCCTGGGCCATCACACCATCACCTGCTCTGCTGTTTGACAGCTTATTCCAGCACCGCAGCAAAATGGCTACCCCTCCTCACCAAATCCATCTCTGCTTAATAACCGAAGGCAATCGCTGCATTGCTTGTCTGTGCGAGAGGAAAAGGGAGGAGGCGTGGAGATGACATGCCGAATGGGTGAGAGATTAAAGACGGCCGATTATGAGGAAAAGTCATGTCAAAAACACACACACACACACACACAAATGCGCATGCACACTTCACTCTGATGTTTCAATTATAAGCGCATGCAGAGCGCATTACAGAGTGCTTTAGAGGAACCTGTCTGCTGAGTGTCACAGAGCTGGAGATGAGGCCACGCTGGTTTGTTTGTATATTCTGTTTATTACAGCTCTGTTCAGTGTCACACCGGCGTTAACGTGGGCTCATGCTGAGAGACACACCGGTTTCTCTGGATACAGTCTCACTCAAATAACTGGGCACTGCTGGTCGTACTCTATGTTTTGCTGATTTATTTTCTCGTTTTACCCCTGATTTATCCTGGTCGGGGTAGCGGGGGAGGTTCAGAGCTCAGAATTCATGGGGTGCAGGCAAATGTGGATCACGTTTGATACGGGGAGCCAGTTAATCATTCAGGACTTGGAAGGAGTTGCTGTTGCAGGGCCGAGTCACAGCCAATTATGTGTCACTGCCAGGGCCAAGGGCACTGCCAGATCCTGAACCTGGGTCACCACGGTGATCACGATAGTAAATTGTGACTGTGTTATCCGGTGACACATTTTTTAATGTGGAAAAACCGACAAGGAACATATGTAATGTGCATACACTATATAGGCAGACGTTTGTGGACACCCAAAAATTACAGCTGGTCTTACTATATAAACTGTTCACACAAATTAAGGGATATCCCCCTTATCCAGTAGTGGTCGTCCCTTCTTTGGTGAGACTTCGGAAAAGGCTTTCCATTTGGAATTGGGAACTTATATTGTACAACGTGTCTGTGGGATTGTGGTGGCCTATTGGGTAAAACACTGGACTAGGGACCAGAAGGTCCAGAGTTTAAATCCCACCTCTGTCAAGCTGCCACACGTTGGGTAATTGAAAAATACCCTTAATCCACAATTTGGATTGTAAGATAGTATCAAAGTATTGAAGTAAGTCGCTCTGGATAAGAACGTCAGCTAAAGAACTTAACTTACTTGTACAATAAGCCCGGTCATTCTGTGTTCTGACCACAACAGCACGTGTGGCGTTACTGAAGAACTGGATCCTATATGAAGAATATTGAGCTACATTCTCTTTAGCTACAATGTCAAGCTAATGAAGTTAAGGTATCTTCTCCCATTGCCTACATTAAGAGCAAGTGGACTACGGTGTAAATGTGATTTTCCACTGCAATTGCTTCTTCAAGCACAACACTACAAATGCTGTATGCTAAGCTAAGCACCTTCAAATGCACCCAGAGAAGACGTGCACATGGCCGTGCGTCACCATTAGTGCTTTGTCTGTGCTTCTCAAACTGATCTGCGTCGGATCCCAATAAAGAGCTAGGCTGAACGGTGCAGACTACAATACAAATGTTACATAAAATAAAGCATGCACTGTGTACGATGTGACACATTTTCGTACTCCCAGATCAGGGATTAAGCAGCAGGGAGGAAACGGGAGCTTTTCCGCCAGCCCGAGGTGCTGCCTGCTGCACTTTCCTAATCCCACTACATTAGACTGACAGAGACACAGGGGAAAGATCAAGTACGAGAGCCTGAAGACAGGTGTGAGAAAGAGCTTAGTATCAGTGTGAACTCATCTGTTATGCTCAAAACATCCAAACTGAACCAACAGCTTTAAATGTCTGTGTGACATAATAACCCGATGCCAAAAAACTGGAGCCAACAAATACTGACTTCCTTACATTAGTCTTATGGTGGAGTGAGGAAGAGAAATTCTTTTAAAGCAGTTCCAGCTTCATGCATTATTATAAGTGTTCTACTAATTCTTTATCTATTCATATTCATTCCCAATACTTGGTTTGAAATGTTTAAGGAAACGGAAGTCTGGATTGGGAATTGAACCAGGAATCTCTGGAGCTGTGAGTTGACAGAGCTAACTTACGCCTAATGCTGTCTGAAATTTGTACTGGTTTTAATGGAATAAAATGTTACATTTACATTTAGCAGAGACTCTTATTGAGAGTGACTTACAATTAATTCAGTCTTACAATCCAATCACTGGTGGGTTAAGGGCCTTGCTCAGGGACCCAACTGTGGCAGAGGTGGGATTTAAACCCTCGACCTTCTGCTCAATAGTCCAGCACCATAACCACAAGATCACCACAGTCCCACGTGTTACAGTGAATATAAGAATCTACTAGTCAAACATATTTAATACACACTGCAAGCAGAGGTTCCTATGAACTTGGGTTTAAACCCCACACCGGGCTTACAGCATGGAGATTCAATGATTCCCTAACCCCACTGCGAGCACATAATGACAAATAATGTGTTTATTTGAGGTCTCTGTACCTAAAACGGTGTCAGACTAACACGGAACTGTGAATGAGCCACATCATGAATTGGATTTATATGTATAATTCATATTATATTTATATCTTCAAAAGTTGGATGTTTACTAAGCAGGAATATACTGGCGTGTTTAATTTTTAGGAACAGTGAAAGTCTTGAGCGTTTTATCAAATGCCCGTATTATTTGGCTTGTGTGTGAGCCAAAGGATTTCCAGTAGTGAAATCCACATCTAAACAGTGCATGGTTAAAATAATGAAAGGCACTGAACAGACTGTGTAATGCACAATAGACTGAAATTAAACAGTATTACAGGTAGTCCCTGTATTACCATAGTCCCATTTATGATATTTTAACTTTTTTTATTGCTTGTTTTGCGGATCCGCCGACGATCATATTTAAAGAAAAAAATATATATATTTTTTTTTTGGTATTTCTTGGATCCGCTGCAGCACCAATGGTTGAAATAAAAAACCCAAAACATTATTTTTAATTATTTTTTTATCTTTTTCCGCCCTCCGATGGAGAGCCAACGGTTTTCTTCTGTTCATTAATTTTTTTCCCACATTCACTTTAATTTAATTGTAGGTTAAAAATTGTTTTTTTTTAATCCTTCCTTGTATTGATTCCACATAGTCCTCAAGAAACTGAAAAATGCTGAAAAATAAAGATTTATTTTGATTTTTGTTCCTCCCTCCTCAGCGGATTCCTAAGTAGGGACATCCGTGGAACAAGCAATAAAAAAAGTCTGGCTTCATTACACATAAATAGCATTTATTCAGCACAACTCAAACTCTGAATTTTGAATTTTCAAGTGATATGCAGTCACTTTCAATACAATATGTTTTTAATTACAGGAAGTATTCCATATCTTATTATAAAACACATTTTATGTTCCTATTTTGCCTGTGCCAAACATTAAGTTAAACATGTTTAAGTTTGGTTATGCTTAGCTGTATATATGCATCATTTAAATGCCTTGGTTAACATACATGAATTTAACTTTGCCTTTTATGGAACATAACCCGGAGGACTCCTGGTATACATTGTTGGTATAAGAGCACTTTTTAAAATGAGTAACTCAAAATGTTACGTACGCTTCTGCATTTTCTAATCAATTAAGACAAAAGAACCCCCCGAGGCCACTTGTAAGCACATGCCCCATTCGCCAAGCTGATTTACAACTAGAACAAGAGTACAGCACAAATACATTGTTAAAAATGACATTAAAAATTCATCAGTTACTCTAATTTCAATGAGTGTTAGATTATTTCTCTGTTAAAAATGGCTCTTGCTAAAGGAACTGAATTAATAGGTGGTTTGGACAAGTAGAGATCAGTGCGCATGTCCTTTTGTGTGTGTGTGTGTGTGTGTGTGTTTGTGTACATCGTTTCATATAAAACCTCTGTCGACCGATGCACAAGTGAGTCCTTATTAATAATACTAATGGATTCTTTAATTGCATCGGTACCAATAATTTCCAGAGCGACCGAAACGAGCCGTCTAATGCCTTAATAACCTCAGTTCTCTGATGACTAATGGCTCGTACAGAGACGGAAGATAAGGGATGGCCGCTGAGGAAAAGTAATTAAGCATCCCCTACACACACAAAGTCCAGCATGCCCTTCCAGACAACCTGCTGCAGAGAGCTCTCCATGGGCCAAGCAATCAGCCATGCCTCTTTCATACGGATGGCTTTTTTCAATCACGCCAGATGAGTGTTTTCAATCAGGAGAGCACGGTAAACAGACTACGCTAAAAGCTGATTTGTGATTGCTGAAGGATGCATGGAGAATGCTGCCGTGTCCCACTCGGTCGCTCTCATTACAATAGGGTTGGCATTCACTGCACAGGCAGGGATGCTTTGAGGGGATGGATGTGATTTTGTTTAAATTTTATATGGAACTTTGCATGCATTCATATTGTAGGGCCTGGGGGGGGGAAATCACTAAACTGTTGCACACTGGAGCAGAGTGCATGCTTGCTCAGAAAAATATCATTTAATAGATGCTTAAAGTAAGATTTACACTATACAGGTTCTTAACAAGTTATGTTGGCCCATTCAGATTCAATTCCCTGTATGCAGTTTGCACTTCCAAGGTTGCCTGTTTACCTGAGTGGAGCTCTAAGTGGTCTTTACAGTTTGTCTGAAAGAAAGGATGTAATAGATAATGCAGATTAATGAAGCAGGTAAAGATATGCACAGCATAAAAGCAATTGACAAGGTAAAGAAGGTTAGGTTACAATTATAAATGCGTGCTATGATGGCATATACTCATTTACAATTACGGAATTTAGCAGACGCCCATACCCAGAGCGACTTACAATTTCATGGACCCAACTGTGGCAGCTTTGGCATAGGTGGGATTCGAACCCTGGACCATCAGGTCCAGAGTTCCAGTACCTTAACCGCCAGGCTAACACGGTCCCACATCGTAACTCGTGTACAAACTCATACTACATGTCCATGAAGCCAAAATGAGTAGATTGTCAAGAAACCAGTTTGAGATTATTTTTGGTATCTATGGTGGTGCTTTGAATCTGAATAAAGGGAAAAACATGGTCAGCAACAATACTCAGGTAGGCCGTGGTGTTTAAGCAATGCTTAATTGGTATTTAGAGACCTAAAGTGTGCCAAGAACATAACCCCCATGCCATGACACCACCGCCAGACTGAACCATTGATACAATGCAGGATGGATCCGCTTTCATGTCGTTTACAGCAAATTCTGAAGCAAAAACCGAGACTCATTAGACCTGGCAACGTTTTTCCAATCATCTGTCTTCCAATTTTGTGAGCCTGTGTGAATTGGGGCCTTAGTTTCCAGTTCTTAGCTGACAGCAGTGGCATCCGGTTTGGTCTTCTCCTGCTGTAGCCCATCTGCTTCATGGTTTGACATGTTGAGAATTCAGAGACGCTGTTCTGCCTAACTCAATTGTAATAAGGGCTTATGAGTTGCTCTTGCTTTTCTGTCAGCTTGTTCCAGTCTGGCCATTCTCCTCTGACATCAACAAGGCATTTTCACCCAGGGAACTACCTTCACCGGATAGTTTCTTCTTCTCAACCCATCTTCTTCTCAACCCATTCTCTGTAGAAAAAAACTCCAGAAATGGCTATGTATGAAAATCCCAGTAGATCAGTCGTTCCTGAATGTTCATACTTTTTGTGCCTACATTTTGCATGGCAATTATCAGACGGTGTTTTTTTTCACTTCAGTCTGTTCTTTAATTGTCAGGACCTGAACAGGTCAGGTACTATTTAGGTGGTGGATCATTCTCAGCAGTGCAAATATATAAAGAATATCATAGGCTTCAAATCCCTGTGTGCTAGAAAAACTAAGGGGGACTTAAAGTACGTCGATGGACTACAATCTGTACATGTAGAACTACAAGGTGCTTCTATGTGATAAGTGGAACAGACACAATGGACAATGAGTGTAGAAATGAGTAGGTGTACCTAATAAAGTGATGAGTGTGTGCATATGTTAGAAGGCTGGCTCTAATGTTTTGAGTGTTTATCCATGGCAGGCTGTAACCTAATGCTAATCAGTGTTGCCTAGCTTGCAACGTTGCATAAAATACATTAACATTGCTATATGCTAAACGATATCCAGGGTGACTCACAGTAGCACGAGAACTCCATCCTCAAGAACATGTTTTTTGTTCTTTAACTCAACGCTGTTTTATTTGTAAGAATGAATGTCTTTATTTGCGCTCCATAATTCTGAGCGCTGCAAAACCACCGCAATTTCAGCATTAACTCCTCAATACGAGCGATTATTTGAAGAGTAGGAGATATAAAGAAATCTTTTCTAAGTTCTTCTCCACATTTGTGAATGTGGAGGAGCTGAAAGCTGAATATGATGGTGAAAATGACAGAACACACTCTAGGCTATAGACGACTCGAGTTGAGAGCAGAAAGGACAAGACGGCACATTCAAACTTAAGTCACGACCTTCACGTTCAGGGGACAAAAAAACAAACAAACAAAAAGGAAAGCCAGAGTGAATGTGTAGCAGTGTGAGGTGAAGAGGTTTACACGTATTTTTATTGAGTAAGCCTTTAACCAAAGACTTACAAGTCACAACCTTCTGGTTGATAGTGCAGAACTTTAAGAACTGAGCTAACACTCTGGCTCGACAACACACAGTGTACAAGGAGATTTGAACAGTGTGACAATGTTATGCACAGTGGGAACTTCATGCGATGTGGTATAAGGTGTTAAGTTAAAAAAAAAAAAAAAACTGATGTAGGAAGGGGGATTTGAACACACTGTAAAACATAAATGTTATTTTGGGATGGTTTTTATTTTTACAAATGGTGAGATAAGTTTGGTGAGCTGTACTGATTTCCAACAGACACCAACACCCATAGTCTTTAGATTGAATTGCTAGATGTGGATCATCTTCACTAAATTGAGGGTGTTTGAATTTGAAATAATGGATGTTGCTCTAAAGTGGGCAACCTGCAAACTACACACTTTGCTCACAAAAAAGAGGGGATATTTCAAAATGAATATGAAGCGAGTCAAAATAGAAGCGTCTGAATGTATTTAATCAAACGAGATCATCAGAAAAGCAAATGAAAAGTCAAAGAAAGTTGTTTGATTACACAAATGAAATGCAAACTCATTTATGGTGATTGAGTCGCAAGTGATATATTCATGGGGGTGAACAAAAGCATGTCAAATTGAATGAGAGCGCCCCCACACCGACTGTTCAGTAGGGTCCACGGTCACCCAAGAGTGTGTCCCCCAAAACACACTGACAGTGATGGGATATGGACAGGATCAGATTGTCCAGCAGTTCTTGTGGGATCCTTTTCATATTCATTTTGAAATATCCCCTCATTTTTGTGAGCAAAGTGTGTAGTTTGCATTTGGCCCGTTTTAGAGCAACATCCATTATTTCAAATTCAAACACCCTCACTTCAGTGAAGATGATCCACATCTAGCAATTAAATCTAAAGACTATGAGGATGTTGGTGTCTGTGTTTTGTCTCCTGCTGCAGTTTGTTCACTCATTTTTTTTTTACCTCAGTCCTGTGCTTTTGGGTAGAATGCTGACTTGATTTGTACATGCTGGATGCACGTAGTGCACATGCACAGTAGGCTATCCTATCTGGCAACAGGACGGAGTGAATATGCGAACCGTTAAGGCGCATTTTCGGCTGAGTGACATATTTGATCATGTGAAAACAATTAAAATAATATTGTAGGCATTATATATGGCACACCCCTAGTGGGATGTGGTATCGGTGGGAAAGGGTTTAAATGGCATTGGACGATAAAATACCATTAATACCACAGGGTTTGAATCCCGCTGCATCCTAAAACACCGTAAATATTATACTGCACCGATTTCAAATCCAATTTCCTATCAAAATAGCTTGTATACTACATCATTCAGGGTCCCAATTCTAGAGCGAGCCAAAAGTACAGTTCAGACCACATCATGCATGGTTCCAGTCCTACTGCACACCAAAACACTGTATATCAAATACCACTTACAGTGCAACCCTAACGCATGGGAAAGAACTTGATTTGGATGTGGTGAGCATTATGTAACTGTGATATGCAGAAATGGCTCACATATGGTAGTAATAAGCTAAATCGGGCTAACATCTGAATCGAATCGCTGCTGTTCCTCATTTCAGCGTCGTCAAGTTGAAATACGGTCCAGAAAACCACCGCCTGAGTTATGAGACATTTTTGAAGTGGAAGGTCATCCAGGAAGTAGTCTGGCCATTGTGTCACAAGCACTTAAAGCTGACGATTCAAACTCATATGACTGGAGGATCTGTAATCCCCATTACACTGATGCCACGAGTGGAAACAAGTCTCCACTTGGTGGCTTTCGGAAAATGACTGGCACTTGCAGTGAATGCGGCTCAATGACAGTGATTTGGACAGTCTTTACTGTGAAGGAACAGCCCACGAAATTGAGCTTCATATTCATTTCTGAATGCTAATTCTGTACGTACAAATTAAACTCTAAAAAAAAAACTCTTAAAAAAAAAAAAAAAAAAAAAAAAAAGATTTACTCTATTTCAATGTGATAAAGCATCACTCTTCAGAATCACAGGCCATTCAATGGCAGGCTGAACTAGTCATATACACTCAGGTATGGGAGTCAATTTTAAAGTAATCAATCATGTCTTTGAAACTTAGGAGGAAACTGGAGTACCCGGAGTAAACCCACACAGATACAGGAAGAACACGCTGAATGTACACAGAAAAGGTCCATGCTGTTTCACCCTGAAATTGAACCCAGGACCTTCGTGATGAGAGGCGGTCAGCCCTACCGCACTGAGCCACTGTGCCGCAACCGATACCACTAGTGAACAAACTTTTCAAATTTTTCAGTTTTCTTAAATTTGATACAATTATTTTTTCCCCACTACAAATCATATAATCAACATAATTTATTTACTTTGGCTGGTGGATCAATTTCTGTACATACTGAGATGGTAAAAAACTGCTGTCTGAGCCACTCGCACCAGCACACCACCACCACATCGGTGTCACCGCAGTGTTAAAAATGATCCATCGCCCAAATAGTACCTGATCTGTGCTGATCCTGACCATTAAACAATAAAAGGAAGTAAAGTGGACAATAGCCCCTTTCGCACCAAACAGATCTAGGAACTCATTTGGATGGAACTATCCCCCACAAAGCTCCCCTGGTAACTACATTCATTCCAAGGCTTATTTTTTGCCATTAGGAACGTTGACGTGTGGAAGTGGAGTAACAAGAAAATCGCTTAAATTACTTGGAAGTCTGGACTTCACTATCAGTCCATTTGTCTGTGTGTTTTTCCACTTTAAAAGCAAATATCTGTTGCTAATATGGCTACTGGAGTAAAGGTGCATTTAAAAGTTTAAGACCAAACACTATACACTTGCGATTGTGTCTGGACCAATCGCCGTTCTCATAGTTATGGACCCATCACCATACACAGTCGATTCCGGTTAATGGGACCAGCCGCTTATTAGGACCAAATCCGAAAGTACCAAAACAAAACCTATTATATACATGTAAAGTTATTTACTTTATTTACCAAAATTCTGCTTAATCGGACCAAATAAAGTGTACAGTGTGTAATATCCGTGAAGAAACTCCCGAGTTTCTCCCCAGCCCTCTACTGCCACCTACAGGTCTTTGCCTAACATTTCC
>JAVSBV010000083.1:2092056-2102192 GCA_033117975.1 Parotocinclus spilosoma | reverse complement strand
TTTTTTGTAGTAAATGGAAATGTTAGGCAAAGACCTGTAGGTGGCAGTAGAGGGCTGGGGAGAAACTCAGGACTTTTCGGTTAATAATGCCAGAGACAAAGCGTTTTTTCATGGATATTACATACTGTACACGTTCTTTGGTCTGATTAAGCGGAATTTTGGTCCAAAGCGAATAACTACACGTATATAATAGGATTAGTTTTGGTACTTTAGGATTTGGTCTGAATAAGCGGCTGGTCCAATTAACCAGAATCGACTGTGGATGTGTATATATATATATATGGATTTGTAGCATTGATTATTTTGGATGACTACCTGGGCAGAAGTGGCATAACAAACTGAACCCAACAAATATTTGCCAGTATATTTAAAAAGCAATAAACATAGGAAGCTGTAATAATTATGAAGTAAAATGTAGTAGGAGTTCAGTACAATACACTGCCTATATCATTTTGAGTCTGTGTTGTCCAGATATTTATTTCCAATTCTAATTTGAATATAAAACCCTATGTTACATACAGAGTGCTGGCAGTGGTGAATGCTGGACCTAGAGGACTGGGGATCTCACTTTGTAAAGCTGTGATGATATCTATACTAATCCAAAGGTTTACGTTCTGTCAGTTGGACTCTTGTTCCAAACATTTTGCTAAACTGAAAGACAGACTGGATAAGACTTTTCTTGAAACCATGTGCCTAACGTACAACCACGTGTGCTTGATGTTATGAATCTCCGGCGCTTGACAGTTTAGATACAACGGAAGCTACATTGAATATGTACAAGCACATTTTCTCTATTGATTGTGTGCGTGCAGAAATTGGCTCCGCTGCTTACTTAATGACACGCAGACGTGCATAAACATGTTAGTTGAGGAACGGTTGAAGCTAAAAAGATTTCAGATGAACCCTTGACACGAGGCATGTAATATTAATACTGTTTTTCACCCCCCCCCCCTCCCCCTGAAGTCGCACTCTCTGCCTCCCCTAAAATATTGTTAATCAAGCTTCGGTTTCAAATGACAAAATGTGGCGAGCGGGGGGAGCGAGCAGCTGTGATATGGTAATTCGCCCGAGATATATCATTTTCTGAATAAAATGCTGAAGCCTATGATTAACTAGGGGTTTGCCGTAGATGGCACGCTGATTAATTTTCCCCTCTTCAGCCAATGCCAAGGTCTTCACTCTTCCCACCCGTTTGGCTAAGGGTGAAAATTAAATCAGTTCCTCTTTTTAATTTCTGAATAACCTCCTGCCATTTTTTCCCCTCTTGTCACCCAGAGAAGGTGAGGAACCGAGCTCTCGGAGCTTCAAGAGCTGCCTCGGAACGCGAGCAAAACGCACCTTTGTAGGCTGTAAACGTTTGTGAGAGGGTTCAGACGATAAAAAGTCAGCTCAGAGAGAAGAATCGCTGCATTGTTTAAACATTCCCCGTGTTTATTCCTGAGCCAGGCAATCTTGACAGACGCATAATCCTGCTAAACAAAGAATCAAAGGGAGTTTTCCAGCGTCTCCGAGCCGTTCTGTAATGATCAACGCCGAGGTAATTGGGCTCTTCGATTTGATATCTCCTATATCTCCTAGGTATATCTCTGTCAATAAACCTGCCAGTCGTGCCGCAGCTGAGCTGAAACGAATCAAACCGCCTGCATTAAACGGCGCGCCGCTTTGCTCCAGACGCTGAATTTGTTTACTGCCCTATCAACAGAGCTACATTATTCCAGACGCTCTGTGAACTGATGTGCACTGGGAGGGAGCCTTCAAAAAACCCAATAACCCCAACCCTAGTGGAACAGCGCGGGTTTTCTCCGTAAGAAATCAGCTCCCTAAATGCTACATGTTCACGAGTGCATCAGGCATTTTAAGTTGTCATTACTCAACGTCCTTGTCCCTTGCATCGTCGAAAATTCCCAACCCCCCCCCATGAGCTGATTTATCCCTTCCACCTGATAAAAGATGGCGCTCCCCGGTGACATTGTGTTCATAACCCGGGTGTGCATTCGAATCAGTGAGCACGCTGACGCAGCTGGATGGCGCGCTTGCAAAATAGAAAATTTGAGGCCGCTCTTATCCGAACAGATGACGTCAATAACAAGGAATGCGGAATAATACGGAAAACCTAATAAACGAAAAGGCCCAATGTTAAAGTGGAATTTGCTCAGCGCGAGCGAGAAATAATCAGAGGCTCATCTTAATTGTATCACATGGACGTACCAATCAGGGGGGTGACCAAAAAACGAAAAGATTATTAAATCCAGCAAGCACCCTTTGCACATGATAAGCAATTGCCTTGTGATAAACACATGCATGGTCTTCGTATCCGAATGCATTAATACAAAATAGTAAACACTGGACCTGATCAAATCAATCAAATCCAATCACGTTATTAGGGACTGAGAGAATTTATGTACATAGGATTATATATAAATATACTGCTCACAAAATTAATTTATTTCTTTTATTTATTTATTTGGCTTCTTTAACGTCGCTATCGGCATCAGTGGCCATGTAAGCGACTGTCTAACAGGACTGTGCGAGGAAACCGGAGTAAACCCACGCAGACACGGGGAGGAAATGCAGACTCCACACAGAAAGGACCCAGGTCTCGCCACCCTGGGATTGAACCAGGGACCTTCTTATTGTGAGGCAGTGGTGCCACCCACCGTGCTGCCCGCTCAAAAAAATTAAAGGATACTTCAAAATGAAATGTCCCATAATGAAATATGCCCTAATATTTTGAGCAGTGTAGACAGACAGATAGATACATAGACAGCTGGAGTACTTTGCAAAAGTCTTAGGACACCATTACATTAGATACTGATTTAACAATATTTATTTCTGTCTCTTCATTAGAATCCAATCAGATAACACAGTGAATTTGGACACAATATTTCGATTTGGATCCAGCTTCTTTAAGTATTTAGTATAATCTTCCCTTACACTTCAGCAAAAACCAGCACCTGCCAGCTTCACCGCGATGCCTTCTAAAGTCCTTGGTCTGGAATAGACTTTATGGAAAGGTAGCAGGGAAGGTAACATTGTGAAAAGGATAAGATATCCCCAAAACCCACTAAGACCGGAATGAAGAAGGATTATGGAGCAATAAAACCAAATTTGGAGTTTTCAGGGTCCAATTGTCTACAGCATGTTACATATGGTCACAGAGTACCATTCCTAAAACAACAAATCTAATAGTGACCCAAGACTTTTGCCCAGTATTGCATCCACACACCCATCATCCATGACAAACCACCTCGTCGTTTCCATACTCAAACACATGCAGGGGCTGCAGTCCATTTACTGCTATGCATGCCTCAGTCCTTCAAAGATCAGAAAAAGGTCAGCACCAACACAGACATAAGCGACCTTGGGTATTAAAAGCTAAACAGGCGAAACTGACCTAACACACATCTTGGCACAGAACTCAAGTACCCAGAGAAAACACAAAACGACACGGGGAGAACGTGCAAACTCTACAAGGGTGGAGTCCATTCCGAAGGATCATCAAGCTTCTTTGAACAGTAGATAGGTTGATCTTGCCATCAGGATGAAGCTCCCAGATGCTGCTACTGTGCAATTCTAAGTGTTGAGAAATGACCTATGGTGGCTTTACCACTGCTAAAACAAAGGTATATCCAATTTAACGCTGACCTAATACTTTTGATAGGGATTTGTATTTGGACATTCTTTTAACTCATGAAACAGTAACCAAAGGCTGAATCTGGCAGGTTCAGTCCTAAACAAAAACCAAAGTAGACAAAGATCATGTTCAGTAGGAATTAAGGTTGTATATAAATAAGTACAGCACATCCTCGTTAAAAGATCTCGCTCATCCTCGTCGATGGATGATGTCACAAACCCCCTGCTGTTTACGGAATTTAATTGGAGACAGAATCAAACAAACTAAGAAACATGCACGGTTGATTCCACCGATTCAGCCCATAAATCATACTGATCCTCAGACAAGTCGGCCAGACACAAATTCTGATGATAGATGACCCATTTAGCTTTGATTTTTGAAAGCAATGAGCTCGCTGGCTATACCTCACTCGGCTTTATTCTCCAAACGGTCACGCACAGAGCAGAAAAATCCCTTTCTGTTGGTCACGGATGCTTGGGATAATCTCCAAATGACCGTTATTAAAAGCCAGCATCCTGAATTGAGCGTGACGTCTGGACGTAGGAGGGAGTGGATTTGCATTAGCTCTGCATTAGCGGCCCGGTAACACGCACATGATTTGTGATATACAGCAGTCATCAACAAACTAATTCCTCAGCCCCGCGTGCTTAACGCGCCGCTATAAATATTAGGCTAGCCAGAGACGCCGGCGCAGAGTCAGATAAATCAGAGCAGGAGTGCAAGCAAACGACGAGCCGAGCGGAATGGGTGTAGAGTTAGGGAAAACGTTCGGATAAACGGGGAACGAGATCCGGACTTTCTGTGGATGCGAAGGCAGGATCGCAATTAGATCAATTAGAAGCCGCTTGTTAGTCAGTGAGTGTAAATTTTTCATGCCCGCGTTCTGTTCTTTAAATGAGAATGTGTCCTGTGCTGATTGGAAGTGCTGAATTATTTATTGTGACCACGAACAAGCAGGTTTCCAAACTGGCCCGACATGCAGGGAAACTCCAGCTGGTGGCTCTGTTATCCTGTGCGCAGCCGTGTGTGTGGAGACGAGGCTTCACAGCATGCTAATGCAAAACCAGTGCAGGAGGAGTAAGAGTTAGAGATAGTGAGCGCACCCCTCCTCCCCGGGGGACCTGTTTAGCCCCGACGGCCACGCTTTCAGTCTTGTTAGTAAGCAGAATGTGTGCACATGGGGGAGGCATCACACTGGACGTTAAAATGGGACTGATGAGCAAGGTTCACTGTCGGCCGACTGATAAAGCCTCGCCGCCATTATGCCAGTGCCATGCTACACTATTAGCACCTCCATGCCACCATCGTCTATCAAATCTGGGCTTGGAATTCAAAGAAAGTGTGCATCTATGTGCAACTTATATCAATTAACAAAATCTTTCAGGGATCGCAGCCTCCTTAGTATTGGTCAGAGGTGTCCTCAGACCCACTTTACTAAAAGCAAGGCACCAGTAAAATGTCGCTGTGCCCCACTAAAACTACTACTACTCTATAGGAACTACATTTCCCATAATGCCCCAGCATTTTTCTAAAAGCTTGAGTTCACAATCACAAGAAATTAGCAGCAATCCAGCACTTCTATCTGGGTGCATTTTTCTTTGTAAGTGACTGTATTTAATGGGGCCTATCCTTCAGCACAGGGCACAAGGCCGGAACCAACCCCAGACAGGGTGCCAATTATTGCAGGGCGCGCGCACACACACGCACACACACACACACACAAACCCACAAGTACTCACTTAGGGCCCCTTAAGGGGCCAGACTTTTTTAATTACTTGTTCCTCGGATGTCCCTACTTAAGAATCTACTGAGGAGGGAGGAAAAAAAATTAAAATAAATTTTCTTTTTTTTTTAGCACTTTTCAATTTCTCGAAGACTATGTGGAATCAATACAAGCAAGGAGGAAGAGATCAAAAATGTTTTTATTTAAAAATAAAATGTATTTAACCTACAATTAAATTAAAGTGAATCTGGAAAAAAATTTAATGAACAAAAGAAAAACGTTGGCATTCCACCGGAGGGCGGAAAAAGCTAAAAAAAAAAAAAATAAAATAAAATAAATTATAAAAAAAATTATAAAAATGATATATATATATTTTTTTTTCCCAACCACTGGTGCTGCGGTGGATCCAGGAAATACCAAAAAAAATTCTTTTTTTTTTATTCTTCAAATATGATCGTCGGCGGATCCGCGAAACAAGCAATCAAAAAAGTCTGGCCTAAGTAACGTCTCACGTCTTGGAACGTAAGAGTCAGACATAGGGAGAACATACAAACTCCACAACTTAATCCTGGGTTTTTGAAGCTGTAAGCCAACTGTGGAAACCAAAGTGTCAATGTTCTGCCCACAGTAGAGACAGAGAACGAGTAAAGAAGGGATGGCTGGATTTAAAATGGAGCGAGGACAATAAAGAAAAAAACCCCCCAAAAAAACACATGGAGCAGATGCTGCAGGGACTCAAAAGATGAGCTACAGAGGCAAAGGAACCTGAAGTTCCACGTAAGCGCTCCACGGCGGCCCTGAGACCGCCCGCTCTCGGCTCCAGCCAGCCGGAAGGAAGGAAAAGGAGCGCTGATATTTGGATGGATGAGTGCGGCGGCAGGAAGAGAAAAAGCCCCAAACGGCGAGCTAAAGCGTTCCCCTGTCTTCACATGCTTGATTTCACCCCTTAATTAGAGCCATTCATCAGTGCGGCTGAGAGACGAGGCGGCCTGAGCCACGCCACACCTTGCCACCTGTCAAAATTACAGCTTTGCCTCAGTGTGCCATCCCTCAAATAGTTATTTTCTCCAAGCCTGGCTGCGTCTCACAATTCACTATTTACTATGGCCTCACGCCTCCTGTTCATGCTGCACACACAAACACACACGTCGAGGGGGGCGGGGGGTGGGGGTTTAGTGGTAATGTCAGTGTCGGCCGGTGCTAACGGCCATTAAGCTGCAGATCAATCCCAATTAAAAGCCATTAGAAGTGCTATTATAGAGATGATTATTGTTTTCATAATTCATCCAAACAATCGTGTGTTTGTCCTTGGCAAGCAGGGGGGGGGGGAAAGCAAATCTTTATTCTGTGACCAATTTTTCCGCCAAACAGACGACACTGAGCTAACGGATCACACTCAGCTCATTAATTTACTAAAATAAAGCTCATCCCGTTTTTCATGCTCGCCTATGAGCTACAGATTTGCAGTTTCCATCAGCAAATTGATTCAAACCAAAAATCGACGCCCGGTCAAAATTCACCATCTGTTATTAGAACGAGCACAACCGGCCAATAACTTTGTACAAATAAATGATCATTTAATCATTTTTCTACCAATCCAACTTGGATTCGTGAGGGGATTTGAGCAACCTGGCAACACAGAGCACAAGATCAGTTCCAATCCTGGACAAGGTCCCAGGCCATCACAGGCACATTTAGACTGCCTCTTTGAAATAGTCACTGTTTCGTCTTACAGTCTGAAATCAGAACACACAAAAACATGATCTTTTTCCAACTTTATTTACACATTTTGTCTTGCAACCTTGCAACATTAAAGTGATAAAAAAAAGTGAACAATTCTGAAAAAGTTACAAACAAAGTAAATCTAAAATAATGCTTTAACGATTCCCTCTGTATATTTCTTTATGTCCCTACTAGCTTCAGACTCATAGATTGGGGAATATATGCCCGTTCTTCCTTCCTCAAACGAGACGTAACGTTGCACTTTTTCCTGAACGACTTTGTTCTTGCTACCCTGCCAAACCCTGTAAAGAAGTTCAATATTTATCACACGCACATAACGACAATCTCAGCCACATGGACATGCCAGTTGTTTAACGTTGTCGTTGGCCTCTTGGTACATTTTACATTTATGGCATTTAGCAGACGCCCTTATCCAGAGCGACTTAAAATTAATACAGTTTTACAATTCAAGCAATGGTGGGTTAAGGGTCTTGCTTAAGGACACAACTGTGGCAATTTGTCAGAGGTGGGATTTGAACCCAGGACCATCAGGTCCAGAGTCCAGTGTCTTAACCACTAGGCTACCACAGTCCCATCCAAGCCTCAGACTTTGGATGGACGACCTGACCTCGACAAGTTTTCATCCCATAACTTGTAAAGGAGCCCTTCTGAAAGCTCCTTTGCTAGGTAACTTTTGTGTTACTCTGCACCATTACTAGTGGAAACATCAAGCAGCAGCTGATTTTATTGTGGCTCTGGAGCTGTGAGACAGCAATGAGCACCAAGGGGCAACTTCTTCATTTCTAGCCAGACCACCTACTATTTGTAAAAATGCCCAGTGCTTTGGGTTTCCCCTATTATCTCCCAAGCTGGCATTCCCAATTCCCTCAGCATTTAACATCTTCCAGCACATCCATAACCACAGTCTGGATTAGGAGAGCAGTAGATGGGAGAACGCAAGTAGTGGTCAGACACAGAAAATTGGCAACAAGAGTGTCAAAGACAGGCTTTTGCAGCTTTCACCACTGTGCCATGCAAGCTCCTCAATGCTCACCTGGCCACAAGTAACTACACACCGTAGCGCTTTAGCCGCTCTTTCAGTGCGTTGTAGTACAACAAATAGAGATGTTACACAAAAAACTCTCGCGCATATAAAAGCTTCAACCCTTCAGAAACGTCCTTTCGTGTTTTTCACAACTTTTTACATTTTATTGATTGGTTGAAAAGTACAGTTAATTGGAGTTTCAATCTTCCTGTGTCAGCAAACTCTTAAAAGCCATATAATTGCTCGCACCAAAACCTGCTTTAATAGAAAGTAAATAACACGGCTATTTCCGTAAAGGGTAATGGAAATAACATGGCTTACATTCCTACGTCTGCTGGATGAAAACCCAGCCAGCCCTGAGATGAGCAAATGCTTACTGTCCATTTAAAAAAAAAAAACTCACAAAAGCCGAGTGGTATCACCTGGTACAGACTGAATTCTGTTCATGCCAGTCCAGGACAGAAAGGAGACAAGCTGGTAGCTCAGAGTTAACCTTTCACTCCCTTCATTTAGCGGCATCACTGACTCATCCACCCGCTGCCCGCGCTGCTATTTAACCTCCAGTGCAGCATCTAAATGTCTCCACTTTTAAACGAGAGGATTCAAAAGAGAGAGCCAGCTTAGCAAAAACGCTCAGACACAATTCCGGTCATGCTTAGGTTAATCAAATATGATGGGGTTTTTTTTAACACAGAGAATAAACAGTTTGCTTACCAAGGAATGATGGACATGTGATTGTTGGGCGAGGTAACAGATCAGGGTTAAACACTGGCTATGTAACCTTGGACACAGATCTGGAAACTTTCCTCTGTTATCCAGCTGAATGCTAAAAATATACTGTACAGTATATAGATTTTTCAGTAAGTGCTAAGCTCAAAGTTACAACTACAAAACATTTTAGATGTGGCATTACCGTAATTTTATAAAAAAATAAAAATAAACGAAAAAGTTGTAGGCTATCATATTTATTTGGCTTTTTTAACGTCACTTATCGGCATCAGTGGCCATCCAGCGACACGCACAAGGTTAGAGCCATACACAAGTTCATTCCAAGACCAGTCATACATACACAAGTCAATGACAATTTAGAGACACCAATTCACGTAGCACACATGTCTTTGGACTGTGGGAGGAAACCGGAGTACCCGGAGTAAACCCACGCAGGCACGGGAAGGACATGCAGACTCCATACAGAAAGGACCCAAGCCGCTTCACCCTGGGATTGAACCCGGGACCTTCTTGTTGTGAGGCAAGCGGTCGTAGGTTATCATAAGATTAAAAATTGTTTAGGCAATGGTATAATTACTATAGATGATTATTTCTCATTATTTATTTCTCATTCTCATTTGTGATCTTTAGCAATTGTCCCTGTTCAACCTAAAAGCATGGTTTCATAGCGTCTACCATTTCAGAAATTCCTGATCAGGCTTGTTTGAACTGTAAAAGGGCCAACTTGGCATCCAGATAAAGCTGACAGGCAGTGATGTTGCTCAAGTGTAAGAGGAAAATGCACCAAAATGGCTATAGAAGCTGTTTTGTTCTGGTTTTATCCTTGATATTGAATGCAAATGCAAATCTTCACTAGAGATATACACTGCTCAAAAAATAGAGGCTATTTCAAAATGATTACAAAATGGATCCAAGAACTGCTGGATTATCTGATCCTCACGGTCTGTGTGTTGTGGCACTCTTGGGTGACCATACACCCTACTGAACAGTCAGTGTGGGGGCACTCTCGTCCAGTTTAACATGCTTCCGCTCACCCCCATAAATATATCACTTACTTCCCAATCACCATTATGAGTTTGCATCTCGTTTTTCTAATTGAAAAACTTTCTTTGAATTTTCATTTGCTTTTCTGATGATCTTGTTTCACGAAATAAAGTCAAATACTTCTTTTTAATCGCAACATATTCATTTTGAAATATCCCCTCATACCAAAAATATACTGTACATCAAATCATGAAATATTTCCATTATTTAATACCATAATATATCATGACAGTACTTCA
>JAVSBV010000083.1:2064515-2078907 GCA_033117975.1 Parotocinclus spilosoma | reverse complement strand
TATTAACCAGATTTGACTGTATATACACAAACACACACACACATATATATATATATATATATATATATACACATACACACACACACATATATATATACACATACATACATACATATACGTATATATATATATATATATATATATATAAGTTCAGTCTCTTTATTGGAATACAACTACAAAATATAGGAAATTGGCTGAAGAATTAAAAAACTGAACAGTAACGCTTCTATAGGGGTCTAAGCTAAGAAAGATGTGAATGAAAGTCAGTGGAAAGAGTAGATGGCCTGAGGCTTTTGCACAATATTGGATGTCTGGCTTAATAGTCAACATGTGGTCTATTTCTGATGACAAGTTGCCTTCATGATGGCCAAACTGGCCACCAAAAGGACTTGAACCTGGGTCATCATGAAGTACCAAAGAGCCTTTAAACCACACTTTAGAAGGAAAACGTGTAAAATAGTGTAAGAAAAAAAATGACTTTACAATACAATTCTAATTTAACTTGGTAAAGTAATTACTACAGATATTAAGTTTCTATCTAATCTAATCTGTGTTTCTAAGTGCTTATAATCTAAAGCTGCTAATGAGGTCAGAGAAAGATGCACAAAATGCTGCGCTGCCATAATTCACCTATATTCTTGCTGCCCTCATTATTCGCCGTAGGCAACATTAAAATGTTTATCTGTTGCCCTTTAAAGACACACAGATAAATCCAAGCTCAGTTAAAGGCTATGCGTCCCAGGTAGCGCACTAAAATAGAATTAGGAGGAGCTGGGGATGCTTAATATCTGGCTTATACTCTGCAGGTGACTTTCCTAACACAAATCTGACCTTGTTACTTACTGCTTAATGCATAGCTCCATCCATAAAAGCGACAATCAACAAGGATTCAGGTCAGACTCTGTACATTTCCTTCAGTTGTAGTGGTTTTGTTACTTCAGAGTAAAACGGACTGTTTGCTTACATTTACTGTAGTTAAAACACGCGTTTATATGCGTTTGCTCTGGGATAAAGTTAAAAGTTAGGACAAAAAAAAGACACCTTGCCTAAACTGGGTCACATATTTTCCAATGTGGGTTTACAAAGCCGATAGAGAAACATCCAAACAGAACGCAGCCCATAATACAAGTGGCTTCACAGTATTAAATCAGGTTACTGATGACTTTCAACCCTGTTATTGTAGCCTTACATTTTTATCAAGTCACAGAATCAAAAATGACAAAATGCAAATATCTCCCGATGTGCATTATAGATGTCATCCATTGCATTTTTCGAACACCAGAGGGCGCAATCTTGCGTCATGCCTCCATACACATTGAAATCTCCTTCCAGTTTCTTTTCATTGAAGCAGACTAAAAAATCTTTTTTTGCTAAATTTGATCATTATACATTATGTCGAATTGTTATTCTTTAGCATTAAAAAAAGAATGTTCTCACTCAATTATTTGGAAGACACAATAGCACTTTTTATTTACATTTTTTTATTTTACATCTTGCAATTTCTTTTCATTGTAGGGGATGAGCCTGCTTGGTTAAAAACAGTTTTAAAAAATGTGCACTGTTTTTTGCATTGTGTATACTTCAGGAATTAAATTGCAACAATATCGAGTTGTGAGCATATTGTTAAAAAAGGCGCATTTAGATTTAGAGAATTTACTTAATCCAAACCTAATCATTTAGGCAAAATGTGTAAATAAAGTACGTTTGTGTGTTTATTTAACATTGCTCCAATTTCAATGGTAACTGGAGCACCCAGAGTAAACCCACATGGACACTGGGAGGATATGCAAACTCCATACCTGTAGCACCTGGGATTGAATCCAAAATATTCTCACTGTGAGGTGACATCCCTACCCACCAGGGCACCCAAATAAAGTAGGAAAAAGGCTTTTTTCAGACGTTTTGGTTTCAGGCTGTAAGACACACACAGTGTTTTCTACAGGCACAGTGCATTCTGTGCATGCTTCCTACCCGAGTGGGTGTTAAGACTGTTTTAAATAAGAAACCTCTCCTTCACCTGAAACAAACTTGACCCTCCTGCCTCCTCCAACAACTCTGCAACCCTCCCGCCCTGCACCAGCATACTTCCAAACGCACTTCCTTTTTAAAAGTGAACCAAGAAAAAGCCGTTCACCTTGATTTTCTGTGCAGACCCTTTATGTGAGGTTTTAACCACGTCAATTTGTACATGTACGAGCCGCAGACAATAAAACAGCGGTGGGGTTTAATTTGGTGACACTTCATAAAGAGGTGTGGGAAGCAGTAAAACACTACTTCAGCTCCAAACACCATTTCAAACCTCTGAGGCACGCAATGTTTACACTCTCACGCAGAGAGCATTGTGTAATCCATAACACATGCAAAGCTTAGGGCACAAGCATGGTAATATCGGCTCTACTGCACCTAAAGCTCGCCTCCATTTAATAGAGGAGCGTGTGAGGTGTAGCCGCCGTACCTCAATCTTCTCCTGGCCTCTGTGGGACAAAAGCATCTTCATTTCCTCTTCCAGATTTTGAATAATCCTGCTCTTGGCCTTCAGTTGATTCCGCAGATCCTCCACCTGAGCCTTCATAAGGTCGCCTGGCTTCTGCCTGCAAGCGAAAAAAAGGTACTGAGAATATTAAACGTAAGGAAGCGGCAGTACAGATCGTCATATTCCAGATTCAGACACCAAATGTTTTTTATTAGGAGTGCATGGGATGGGCCAAAGAAATAAATGAATACAAAATAATAAATGTTAATTCAATAATTTCATTAAAATATTTTTACTGTATTAATAAACAATGTATCATTAAATTATTTGGTTTATTTTACATTCATGATACACACAAGGTTATAGAAACACACTGGCTATTGGCCTCTATCAAGTGATGAAATAAAAAAGGTGTTAATTTTTTTTTACAAAACGCCAAAACCACAAAAAAATCTGATAACTTACAGAAAAAAGGTGGTTTATAAGAATACCAGAATTCTACAATGTATACCAATCTTTTGTATTTAATAAAATGGTTGTATGTAATAAAATAACTGAAATAGTTACATATGGTCATTATACCATTGATAAAACAGTTCTATATTTAATCTATGGTGGCCTAAGCCTTTTGCTTAGTACTTTATTTATCATGTATTTTATTCAAACATGAACAAATTGGGCCTGAAAAAAAATGACTTAAATGTCCTATACCATTTTCATCTTCATTTTTATTAATTAATTTATTTGGCTATCGGCATCAGTGGCCATGTAAGCGACACACACGAGGTTATATCCATACACAAGTTCATCTCAACACCAGTCACATGTATATACACAAGTCAATGCCAATTTGGAGTAATCAATTAACCTACCACGCATGTCTTTGGACCGTGAGAGGAAACCGGAGTAAACCCACGCAGACACGGGGACATGCAGACTCCACACAGAAAGGACCCAGGTCGCGCCACCCTGGGCCTGAACCCGGGACCTTCTTGCTGTTAGGCAGCGGTGCTAGATTAAACATTTATAAAATCTAGATCAAACATAATTAAATTAATTCTTAAGCATATATCCTCAAGGAAGAGGAGTCTATTTGTGAGTGTTGGTCCTCCCAAGGTTTCTTCCTTATAACATTTAGAGTTTTTCCTTTCCACTTAACCTAGGCCTGCTCAGTTTAATATGCAGAATTAGAAGAAAATATAATATTGTTAAGCTGAGACGGCGTTCCATTGTATTTCCCACCATGTCAGATAAAATCAAGTTTTGTGTACTTTCCAAAAAAAAAAAAAAGGTTTTAAAAGAAAACTTGCTCTGCCACCTATACCCAGAGAACACAGGTGACAGAATAATGTTCAGAAGTAGACCACTACACTAATGTTATGACTTGGCAACACTTTGCTAGCCTACCACTCCAGAGGGTGGGTCTCAAACAAATGGTGGGGAGGCCAGATGTTGGCGTGATCTCACAGAACTGCGACAGTTAGAGCTTCTGTAGCTTTTAATTTGCACTCAGTTAGCACAGAGATAGAGACGGGCTCCGGACCCCATATGACCCTGGTATATTTACATTTACAGCATTTAGCAGACGTTCTTATCCAGAGCGACTTACAACTGATACAATCTTACAATTCAAGCAATGGTGGATTAAAAGGGCCTTGCTTAAGGACCCAACTGTTGCAGCTTGGCAGAACCTTCAGGTCCAGAGTCCAGTGCCTTAACCGCTACCACAGTCCCGTATATGATTTCATGTATAGTTTATACCACTGGGATGAAGACTGTAGAAAAGGGATAGTAATTAGGTTCTAATAATGAACAGACACCTTTAAATTCTCCCTATCATTTCTATTTTAATTCCACCTATACTATTTTATTCCACCTGATCACCTATACTAAATATTAACAAAGAATTGGTTTGTGGCAAATCAAATCATCTTAGTCTTTCACAAAGCATCTATTGAAAGAAATCTTTAGACTCAAGTAAAAAAAAAAAGAACAACAACAACAATGCAAACCATTAGCTGCCCTTGAGTAAAACTACTTCAGATGCTATTTCTTCCCTAATGACACCTTTCTGGCTTTGTTGCAGTTCAGGAGGTGATGGGCCTCTAATGAGAAAGTCTTAATGAACCTCTGCGTCTGCATTGTGGAGTTTGTATAGGTTTTTTTTCCTCCTTTCGCTTCCTTTTCTCATCCAAACCTCCCACTGAGCTGCACAATTATTATGCAGCAAGTGAAGCACTTCTTTTTTTTTTTTTTTTTTAATTCCGGGTGGTTTTTCCCCCATCTCGTCCTCCTCCATCCTGCATCATTACTGTCACACTGTCACTCTGCAGGGGGGAAATGTTTAGCTACACACACCTGGTGAACGGCGTAAACACAGAGCTCACAGATAAAGAAAGAAACATGGCAGCTTATGAACCGTATGATAAAAATATTCGAAGGCAAAAAATGTACATTCATATTTAATGCAGAAACCGGCTTTGTATGCAGAGATCTGGTTAAAATATCTAACCTCTAGTCAGTGGTGTTAACGGTGTGCATCTTCCACAGAAGGACTGATGGTGGATTGAGCAGAACTGGCCTCAGTTTTACTTTGGATAATAAATGGGCCAATAATAATTTCATTATTTAACTCAAATTAATTTTAACGCACCTCTTACGTCAAAACATTAAAGTCACATAAGCCAATAAAATATGCACAGCAGTTGAACATGAAAAGCTAAAGTTATTTAAATATACACTGTTAAATTTTTGTGAGCAATACATTTAAAACACATTTGGCATTTTCTCCTCCAGTATAAATTCATGATTTAAAATATGAAAATCATAAATCATTTTTAAATACAGTCGATTCCGGTTAATAGGACCACCGGTTAATGAGACCAGCCGCTTATTTGGACCAAATCCTAAAGTACCCGAATCAAATCCTATTAAATAAGTGTCATTTTATTCGCTTATTTGGACCAAAATTCCGCTTAATCGGACCAAAGAACGTGCACAGTGTGTAATATTACCAAAGAAACTCTTCGTCTCTGGCATCACTACAACGCTCCTAAGTTTCTCCCCAGCCCTCTACTGCCACCTACAGGTCTTTGCCTAACATTTCCATTTACTACAAAAAAGTAGTCACAAGTCGCCACTTAGTCACAGCAAAAGCGCGTCAGATCACACTGGATAAGTTCTTCAACCTTTACATGCTTTGCATGCCGAGTACCTATACATTGTGTTGTAAAACTTGTTTGTATATTTAGTTTTCAATGAATAAAGATCGTAAGAAACAGTTTTTCTTGTTTGTACGTTCGCTATACGCGTAAATTGTACCATAAAGATTTTATGAACATTTAATAAGTTACATAGCACGTCCCGTCTCGTAACATCGGGCATGTTCCTTTAATTGGACAAGCCGGTTATTAGGACCAAAACGATCAAGTCCCGATGTGGCCCCATTAACTGGATTCGACTGTATTATTATTATTATTATTATTATTATTATTATTATTATTATTCTAAAAGCTTTGGGACAGATTATTGCTGTGCATTTTTGCATCACATTCAATAAGACAACATTTT
Source organism: Parotocinclus spilosoma (assembly GCA_033117975.1). NCBI lineage: Eukaryota > Metazoa > Chordata > Actinopteri > Siluriformes > Loricariidae > Parotocinclus > Parotocinclus spilosoma. The sequence continues at coordinate 2,072,864 of JAVSBV010000083.1, read as the reverse complement.
CCTATTTGCCATTTACACTGTATTAAAAAAGCAAGCAAACTTTTTTTTATAACATTTTCATGATCATAGAGGTAAAGAGTAAAAACAGGAAAATTAAGCGCATTGGTATGTGTATAAACCGAAAAACGGCATTTGTAGGGCGTAAATGCTTGATTGGCAATCAATCTGGCAACCGTGCAGGCCAATATATTGTTGCAATCTGGTGGAGATGCTCCTGAGAACAGTTGGAAGACAGTTGGAAGCTCTGCCGTGAGAGGCGACACATGACCACAAGGCGTCCTGCACATGTCGCTGAGTTGTTAGTGCCCCTCGTATTATTAGAAGAAGTGAAGAACTATCCTTTGTGATGGTCCCCAGATCATCACACTACATGGTCTACATGAATGGCAACTCGTCGACCATCCTGATCTCTCTGTTCAATTACGCTGCTCCCCTGCTCAAACCCTGTCAGCTGTGCAATCGATGAACTTGCACAAAGAGGTACACTATCCAAAAGTATCTCAAAGCTCTTTCACAGGGCAGAGCAACTGCCTCGGATTTAACGTCATGCACAGTTCTGGGGCAAACCAACATTTCTGTCTGGGTGCTTTCTTTTTTAGACTGTGTGGCTCACTGTTCCTTATCTGCTCCCTTTCTAGCAGGCAGAGCGATTTAAACAAAAAGCAACAAAATACCCAAGGCAAGAAATGAACACTGCGCGTCCTTAAATTCCTAGTTCCATAGATCATTAATAGCAGCATTCGTACTGCAAGATGTTACACATAACCTGCTGGTCAGGTGTTGGGCAGACTGTGAGTTGGTACGAGGGGCAACATTAGCGGAGGTGGTTTAGATTGTGAACGAGGTCAGGAGGACATTCTGTATTGAAAGAGGACGTCTGTCAAATGAATCTCAGACCCTGACCAGTCAGCAACTCGACAGACCTCAATCTCATTAAATGCTTGTGGGATTACTTGGAACAGCACAAGAGTGACTGAAATTGACAGGACCTTAAGACACTGAAGAAATATTTACTTGGCCATATTGGATGTGCGACCACGTATCAGGGAAGAAGCGAAGCTCCTCATTTTTCATACAGGGAGCCTAAATTTAGAGCGCCCGCCTAGAGCTTTTGTCCTTTTGTGCGATCTGTGCCAAACGCGTATTGTGTTTTATACTTTGTATACTTACAAAGGGAAGAGAGAGAGGGGGCGGAAATTAACCAGATGGATCCTGGGATGCGCCGAGAAAAGTTTGAATCCGCCGTGCTGAACTCCGAAACAATAAACCGGGATGGATTTTATACAAAAGCACACGAGCAGCACGGCGCTCATCAGCAGCAATAAGTCTGGTGTTTTGGCAGATTTTGGACAGCCGATCCAGAGGGGCAGGCTGGTGAAGAGAGGGAAACGAAGTGACAGAGTGCTAGTTGAAGGGTGAGGAGTCCATAGAGCCCGTGCACCACCTCCCTCCCACCGAGTGCGAGGAGTACCGACGCGAACCGTGCTTAAACTTCCCTGACAGAGCAAGCGAGCACCAAGGCTTCTGACGAGCTGCTAGCGACAGCTGTCAAGCATCATGCGATCAGCCGTACCGCAACTGATATCCCAGTCACAGCCCATAAACACCGCCCTTTAAACGCCCGTCTGCGAAAACCGCGCTAATCTGCCGTGCCTTTCATTTGTATATGTAAATAGCTGTATGGAAAAGGCATACTCGCCTGTCGTCCCGAGAAGTGGAGAGAGATAAACTGACATGTGTGGAGGAAGAGAAAATCAGATGGAGAACGCCGGGGGATGCAGGAAGATGCTCTGTACATCAGCGCGAGAAAAAAAAAAAAAAAAAAAAAAAAAAAAAGGGAATGAAAATAAGAGCGGAAGAGAACACCTGAGGATTCAGAAAGTACAAGCAGAATCTGAGGTGTTGCTCAAAGCAGACATCTGATCCAACATGTCTGGAAACAAAGCAGCAGCGCAGAGGATGCATTCAAAGTTTCAACACGTTCTTTCTAAAAAAGATCAGCTGAGGCTAAAAATGACGAGGAATATAAAAAGGAAAAAAAAAAAAAAAAAAAACACCACCAGAAAGGGATCTTTCCTAATCATTTTAGACTCGCTGCATATTTTGTGTTACAGTTTCAGGAACTTTTGGGTTCTTTAATTTCTAAGGATTTTTTATTAATTTTCTTTCATATTCACAAAACAACCCTTCATGTTCAGCTGGATGTATGTGGGTCAGTGGCGGACCGAGGCTTCCGACCAATGAGCTCTGAATACTTTGTGGCCTTCGTTTTACTTTTGATAATAAGTGGGCCAATAATAATTTCATTATTTTAAATCAAATTAATTTTAAAATGCCTCTTATGTTGATTCATAACTTTTAAATAAGTCAACGGAAGAAATGCACATCAGTTGGTATGAAATGCTAAAGACTATGCACTGCTCACAAAATGGGGACATTGTTTAATGAGCAGTACAAAAACCCATTTGACAGGTTTTCCTCAAATATGAATTATTAATGAAATATGAAAATCTTAACTCATATTTTTAATAATATTATTATTATTATTATAAAAGCTCTGGGACAGATTAGTGCTGAGCATTTTTGCACCGCATTCAATTAGAGAATCTTTTTCTATTTGCCATTTACAATGTATTAAAAAAAGCGAGCAAACTTTTTGTTATAAAATTATCATGATCATTACAGTAACCACGTAATCATGGAGGTACACCAAGTAGTAAAAACAGGAAAATTAAGCACATTGGTATTTGCATAAACCGAAAAGCAGCATTAAGGGATAAATGCTTGATTGGCAACAAATCTGGCAACCAGGCAGGCCAAGAAAGTGTTGGAAATGTGGTGGAGATGTTTCTGAGAATTCCTTGCTGTGTGGACAGTTGGAAGCCCTGCCGTGAGAGGCGACACATGACCTCAAGGTGTCCTGCACATGATCTGGTAGTGCATTTAGAGCCGCTCTTCTGCATACCTCAGTTGTAACGCGTGATTATTTGAGTTACTGCTGCATTTCTTTTAGCTCAAATCATTCTCTGGCTTACAATTCTCCTCTGACCTTTGACATCAACAAAGCAGTTTCACAGAGAACTGCCCTCACTGGATATTTTCTCTTTGTCAAAATCATTCTTTATAAAACCCAAACCCCAGACATGGCTGTGTATTAAAATCCCAGTAGATCAGCAGTTTCCCCTATATTACCAACAACCATGCCAAGTTCTACAGCCCTTAAATCACCTGGGTGGCACGGTGGTTCAGATAGCACGAAGGTCCGGCCATAGGTAATCTAATCATTATACGATTGTGGTACGATCATTAAAAGTGCACACTACTGTGTATACGGTTTTGTTAAATTAAAAAAACAAAACAAAAACACTACCATGCAAGATCATTAAATTATAATTGATATTATAGTAAATTATAATTATTACATTATATTACACACACACACACATATATACTTATACATACATGTGTATATGTATGTATGAATTTATGTATGTATGTATGTATATACGTGTGTGTGTAAATATACACACACACACACACACACACACACACACATACACATACACACATACACACACATATATAATTATAATAAAATATAAAAAATATTAATATTCAATTAACATCTAGGCTGCCCAAGAAGGACGGGTCCTTTTTGAGTCTTGGTCCTCCCAAGGTTTTTTTCCCTTGCCACTGTCGCCCTAGGCTTGCTTAATTTGGGATTGGCCTTTTAAGATAATATAATATTGTAAAGCTGCTTTGAAACAATGCTCCATTGTAAAAATCGCTATAGAAATAAATTTGAATTTGAGCAACATTAAAAGTCAAAGTCAACTTAAAAAAAAAAAACAAAAAAACAAACCTCCTTTCACTCGTTTCCCACAGCGTTTTTATGTTTGTCAAAAGCACAGACTGCCTTGCCAAACGCACCTAATTATGTTCGTTTGAACAATTAGATGCTGATCTACCCAATAACAACCATTTGCATGAAAAGGAAATAATTCCAATTCCAATACAAAGTTTGTTCCCGACTCTCCCAGGCTGGGTAAAAAGCGCCAGTCTTTACCGCAGGCCCTGGTTTCTTGTCGGCTCGCAGTCCTGACAGCCATGTACAGTGCAGGGACCGGGGGAACCGTGCAAATCGACTCTGGCACCCAGAGGGCATCCATTTAGTCCATCAGTAAGATGTGTGTGTGTGCGCGTGTGTGTTAGTGCTCGGCACAGCACACATCCAAACGTGTCATCATGTCAGCGGTCACGGTGTCTCTGATGCCAACATGATACGCAATTAATCATTCATCATGACATGCATATGCTTACGTCTCCCGCTTCACAAGCTCGGGCCACAACGATAAAATGAGAGCTTGCAGGGCACTTTTTATTTTGGCCACACAGACCACATCTGATTATTTCCTGAGCATCGGCGCTCCAGTTTTCGTCCTCCTGCAGTACCGAAGGCAATTACGGCTGTAAATGACACGTTTTCTAACAGATTAATATGTTGTGGAAACAATATTCGGCGTTATAACGCGCCGTGGTAAGTGGTGTAATAAATGTCTTGCATATACTATGATAAAATTAGAGAACTTAATAAATTACATCACGTCAGCCTGACAGATGGTACAACCTGTTATATTTAGCAACAACACGTCTTAATGATGGTTCAGAGGAAAAAGCGCAGGCACGCTTTGTCGGCTATGAAAACGGCTTTGCGATTTTTCATACTGTCATCCTGCTCTATTAGCAAAGCCTAACACAATTAGTTATGAATATGCAGTAATAACATGCAAATTGTTCCCTCCCGGTCGCCCTCAGGCAGTGGTCTTTGCCTCTCCAAACCCAATTCTTTCTGCATCATTACAGCAGCTTGGCATAATTCATCAGCGAGCACGAGAAGACTTAAAAAAAAAAAAATAAAAAAAAAAACACACCTTAGCCTTATTGCCAAATAACTGATCGGTAACTGTTAACCGATGTGTGCTGGCAGGGGCGGGCGCATTATCTGCGCCATCGCTGCTCTGCCACTTGTGAGAGAGTCCCTCGGGTCATGTTAGACACTGCATCGGAGCCCGCCAGAACAATTAACCCTGCTGTTAATTAGAAGGAAATGTCAGGCACGCAGATGGCACAAGCTGGCACCCAGCCATCGCACCAACTGCTGCTGAATGAGTCTGACAGCTGCTCCCGAGCTCCACCAAACCCGGCAGATGTCAAAACTTTCCAGCTGGGAAGGACTTGAGATGAGACCCGGTGTGTGTGTGTGTGTGTGTGTGTTGGGGAGGGGGGCATGTCAGGAGCGTTTCGTTGCAATAGGATCTGTTGCTTTTGATCAAGACAGCTCTGACTGGCGTGCATGAAAACGACCCTAGAGATGCCCCAGGCTAGAAAATATAAACCAGATGTGACCAGGTTTAAACAAATGAAAACTTGTAAATATGTTAATACAGTTCTCAGATGGTAAAAGAACATTTTTTAGAAATAAATCTTTTTACAGCCGACAGATTTTGCAGATGATAATAGGAAACGCTTCTTCGCCCAATAGAGCGTAACGGTGAGTGGCAAGACGTAAACAGCTCAAACATGAACAGCTTAAGTTATTTCCCCTCCAACTTAGCTGTTGGCTTTATTCACACAAAGAAGTCCAAGTAATGTCAGCTAGGATGAAAGCAAACATGGCTACTGGTTTGAAGTCGTTCACTCGGCTCTAGTTAACCAGACATTAATACACATTCACACTCTACAGTACAGGTAAATGCCGTTTAACGACAATAACGAGGTCTTAACAAAAATCAATTATGAGAGGAAATCGAATCTGTCGTTTTAACCCCAGACATTGCAGCTATAAACAGCTGGTCAAACCAAATGTGCGTTTTTACGGCCATTAATATGAATGACATCACGTGCTGGTGTTACATTTACATAGTTTACATTTACAGTTACTTTTTCTCATGACTACTGGTTTTCTTTGCTTTAACTACGTGTCTAAGTTAAAACTATACTGCTCACAAAATTAAGGGGATATTTCTAAATGTAATATGGCATCATGTAATTTCAGTGAACAGTGTACATTGCAGTTTGTGTCGTTTTAGGTGGAGCAATATTCCTGCCAAAAATTTGTACTCTATTCAGAGAGTTTATATTTTTAAAAGATGATCCTGCATTAAACGAAACTGAGAAAGTGAAAAGGTTACACTTTGCTCGGAACCAGAACCGTTTTGTTGGTGTTGGTTTGTAACGAGAACCGTTTTGTTGCTGTTGGTCTGTAACGAGAACCGTTTCGTTGCTGTTGGTCTGTAACGAGAACCGTTTCGTTGGTGTTGGTCTGTAACGAGAACCGTTTCGTTGGTGTTGGTCTGTAACGAGAACCGTTTCAATGCTGTTGGTTTGTAACTAGAACCGTTTCGTAGGTGTTGGTTTGTAACGAGAACCGTTTCGATGCTGCTGGTTTGTAACTAGAACCGTTTCGATGCTGCTGGTTTGTAACTAGAACCATTTTGATGCTGCTGGTTTGTAACTAGAACCATTTTGATGCTGTTGGTTTGTAACTAGAACCATTTTGATGCTGTTGGTTTGTAACCAGAACCAATTCATTACAGAAATGCCATCTGGTTAACCAGAGAAGAGTCATTTTTGGAGGACAGAGGACCAGTCAGTGGATCGACACTAGTATTTTTTGCCGTGCACATACTTAACGGTCTTTGACTTGTTTCTGTTCCCTCTTCTATGTTACCACATGGACTTCTTAACCTGTTCGGATCTCTCACCAGCTCTTACTGTGCAGCAGCAATGCCACATCATGTAGATGTAAATTATTGGGTTCTTGATAAGGGCCTCTCAAAGTTTTTCGTTGCTACAGAGTGCCTACACTGCCCCTACCACTTATGTGTGTACTGCATCTTTCACACACACTACGTTCATTTCGGAGGACATGCCCAACTAAAGGGATACACGAGGTAACCACGATCCGTATGCCCAAGTCTGCAACTACAACAACTTTATTTAAAAATGAAACCCGTTTCATTGCTCAGTAACTTTGTTTGTTTGTTTATTTGGCTTCTTTAACGTCACTATCAGCATCAGTGGCCACCTCAGCGACACACACACAAGGATATATCCATACACAAGTTCATCTGAAGAACAGTCATACACACACACACACACACACACACACGCCAATGCCAATTTACAGTAATCAATTAACCTAACGCGCGTGTCTTTTGACTGTGGGAGTAAACCCAAGCAGACACGGGGAGGACATGCAGACTCCACCCCGAAAAGACCCAGGTCGCTCCACCCTGGGATTGAACCCTGGACCTTGGTTACTTTGTAAACAGTACTTTACAACAATTTAGTGTGTAACAAAATTAATTTGGTTATTTTAAAACTCACTCTTTTGTACATATTACACAGTATACAAAAACAAAATCTGAAGTGAAACGCACCAAAATTATTTGTGAAAGGAGTTGTTACTTTGCTCTTCTGTGTTGTTTAATTGTACTTGCAGTGCCACCATAATGTGATTCATGTAAATAAAGATAGAAAAGTGGGCATAGTCCCGCCTCCTCTGCAGATCTGCAATGCTAATGCAGCCGAGGATGATGACTGGTGGATTTGAGAGAAACCGCGAGTTTCTTTCTGCACTTTGGCCACTTATTGATTTGTTTGTTTCCCTAATAACAAACGGCCAGAACTGGGCAAAGTCAATAGTTTAAAAAAATAATAAATTTGCACCACCCACAAAGCAAACGCTGTTGAAAGTAAAATTTCTCATCACAAGTGATGGTGTGCTAACGTGATGCAGATAGATGGAGGATTTATTCCGATGATTCCGGGTGCTGCTGCATTTTGCATTAGTCCACTTTGTGCTACGTCTTCGAACATGACCCTATGCTAGATATAAATTAATAGGAATAAAACTGCAGATCAAATAACCATATATAACAAAGGCTGACATCTTTTTAAAGTCAGGTTTGCATAACTGTATCCTCACGCTAGGCGTTTAGAGAAAAATGTAAAAACAACGCAAAAACGGCGACAAGTGGAATAAAAAAGCTAATAAATTACAACTCCTTATGTTCTTAAAAGTGCAAATAAAATTGCAGAGAAACAAATCAACTAGAGGAGAGGTTGATTTGCAACCAAAACTATTTTGTTACTTGTGTTAGTAACATAAAAAACCATTTTGTTACTAGTGTTAGTAACCAGAACCCGTTTCGTTACTAGTGTTAGTAACCAGAACCGGTTTCGTTACTAGTGTTAGTAACTAGAACCCGTTTCGTTACTAGTGTTAGTAACTAGAACCCGTTTCGTTACTAGTGTTAGTAACTAGAACCCGTTTCGTTACTAGTG
>JAVSBV010000083.1:2026423-2057008 GCA_033117975.1 Parotocinclus spilosoma | reverse complement strand
GTGTGTGTGTGTGTGTGGCTGTGAGAGAGAGAGAGAGAGAGAGAGAGAGTAATTAAGCAGCGTGGCTAAGCCGAAGGAAGGCTTGCTCACTGAAGGTGCACAATTGCTATTAGTGCTGAAAGAAGTGAGCCCATGTCGGCGGAGCAGCATGTGCTGAGGGGAATTAAACGGCCAGAGAGAAACAATAAATGCAGGCTGAAGGACAGAGCCGTGAAACACTCGCTTATAAGACTAAACGGAAGGGTGATCAGCAGGCCTTCGAGCCGCCCATTATGTGCCCCGACTGATTTGGAAAATAGCCACAGCGGAAAGGCAAATTTAAATTAAATTCCATACGGCGCTTTTTTACATCGCGCAAAGGAACCGCGATGCACACCAAGCCCTCTGCTAAACAAGCACTTGTTCTCTAATTTGCTCTCAGAATCAAATATAATGGCTAAATTTAATTAAAATGTACTTCAAGTCCACCCAGGAAGGATTAGACTTAACCCACCTTTAACCTCACAAACTACAGGTCTAGAATAATAGCATAACTATAAATCTCCTAATATTCCTGATATTTCGGCTAATGTCCTGTCAACCGACATAAGACATTCTCTTTTGCACAAAACAACCACGCATGCACAACATTGTGCTTTTACTACCTTTAACTGAATTAAAGAGCTTTTACACTCGTACAGTTAAAACTTTAAACACAGTTCAGCCACTCGCTGGTTCATAGTAGAGACCAGATGCATTGTGATGATGAAAAAGTGTCCAATTTTGGTTGTGTTTTGAGTGTAGGGATACTAGTAAGGAAGTAGGGATCTAATGTTATTTGGGACACAGCCATATCTTCAGCGTAGAAGCTCTTCAGTTAAATATAAGGGCTTAATTTCATTAGAATGTACTTCAAGTCCACCCAGTAAGGATTTGACTTAACCCACCTTTAACGTACTGATAAGTCAGACCCAATCAAAAACAGAGAAGTGCTTCCAATATGAAGGTCGTTTAAAAGGAATACTGTGCCTAATCTCCATCTGGAAGGTCTATCTAATTACGACGGCCCATGCAGTCCCGATCAGGGTTGTGGGAGGGGCAGTCCTTTACTGGGCCCTGTAACAGCACCAACTGACCTTCATGTTGCAAGCCTATCCTGAGGTTCAAACCCAAGCCCTTAGGAACTGCGTCTTCCAGCGGTGGCCTCTTACCTTGACAACGGCACACCCCATCCTACAAAAGTCAGAGCGCTTTCAAATGAATAATGCAAATAAAATACATTAGCTAATTAAGAACCGTACAGGAAACTGAGCTTTTCATTTCCTAGCATGTCTAAAATTGTCCGCACCGAGGTCCCGCTGTGATCCGTCAAAGCGGCTCTCGGCCCTTATGAAAGGCCACGCAATTTATGGTAATGAGCTTTTTGAAGGTTATGACCACGGTAAACTAATTTGTTACAGGAATGGCAAAAGCTAGCACAAACAGTGCTCAATCATTACAGCTGGCGAGAGAAAAAAATATTAATAAAGCAATGGTCAACTGCTCCACCGACAGAAAAGTCCAATGCAGCTCAGTACGGGTGTATTAATCTAGAGCGGTGCAAAACATGGATGTTGCATCACGCAAATTACTTTTCAGGGCCATTTGAACATTAATATGGTTGAAATAGGGGAGCAAATATAATGAGGAGCGGGAAAAGGCATCAGGAGTCAGGCCACCGGCCAAAGCGTCAGCCAGCAGAATAATGTGTCTGCCGTCTGGCTGGAAACGGCCCGTCGTGGGTGACTGACGTCTCAGAGTAATATATGAAGTGAGCTCAGAGGTGGCATAATAAGAAAGGTTTACTCTGCTTGAGCAGTGCTGTACTACACTACGACTATTAAATTGAATCAATGTGGTGGCCAAGTGGTTAAGGTACTGGACTATGGACCAGGAGGTCCAGGGTTCAAATACCAACGCTGCCAGGCCACCAGTTGGGTCTCTGAACAAGGCTCTTATGCCACAATTGCTTGGATTGTAAGACTGTATGAACGGTAAGTCGCTCTGGATAAGGGCGTCTGCTAAATAATGTAAATGTAAATCAAATCACATTTGAGGGGTCACATCTGTGGGACTGTGGTGGCCTAGTGGTTAAGATACTGGACTATGGACCAGAAGGTCCACGGTTCAAATCCCACCTCTGCAAAGCTACCACAGTTGGGTCCCTGAGCAAGGCCTTTAAACCACAATTGCTTGGATTGTAAGACTGTATGTATTGTAGATCACTCTGGATAAGGGCATCTGCTAAATAACATAAATGTTAAATCAGAAAAAGGGCTACAGTACAAAACAAGTACTGGGTGAGTGTGGAGGCCCGGTGCAAAGCTTAGGTCAAAATGTAAGCGTCATGTCCTAAAATGTCTCTTAGCCCTGCTGTACTTTAGTAGCTTTCTTTGAACCGTTAGCAGAAAAAGAATTCCATTTAAAACACTTGCAACAATAGTAGGATAGGTACAGTGGTATAATGTTTTTTACCTCCAGAATTTTCTATAATTTTACATAAATATATGGTCATGACTAATAACACAACAAACAAGACCTTCTCTGGTCCTTCTCTGCCCCATGTCCACTGTTTGGTCCCTTAGCCCACAATAGCTTGGACCGTGTACTCACTTGTATACATCTAATTCACGTCTGAATGACAATTAGTACAGGTGAACCGAAATGAGAATGGCAGGAAAACATGCCATCGTTTTGCCATTCTTATTTGTGTTCGCATTCAGCAACTGTTTCACGTTTTATAAAAGATTATAAAGATCTCACGCATTGCAGAAACAAAATATTAACACGCTGTATGGAATATAAACATAATCCACTGGCTGCACATGACCAAGAGGGAATGAGTTCACTTGGATAAAGGCTTTTAACACTTTATGCAGATTATAAACTTAGTTTTCCTAGTCGAAAGGATAGCGTAGTTATTAATCTTATGCACGTAGTTAATGCAGGTTATAGCCTATGCCTGCAAGGTCCAGTATATAAATAAAACAGTTTATGTACTCTTGTGATTTGTTTGAATTGTTAGAACTTAAAGAATTTGGTCGTTAAAACAAATGGAAGCCTATTGGACGTTTAAAGACACACGCCTGTACTTTTTCCTTGTTGTTAATCCCCAAGTTATACTGTATTACTAACTAACATAACACACTCTATTGAGTACTCTGAGCAATCTAGAGATGATTTAAAGCATACGTGAGGATGTTTGTAGGTTATATGCAAATAATAGGCTATTTGGTGCGAGACTTGGAAATGGGCTGATTTTGGTAGAAGCGGAATAATAAGCAGGTAATGCAGAACCCATGACAAAGAGCAATTTTCAGTCTCTTTACACAATGATGTTGTTTGTGACCTTGCGTCACTCGGGTCTTTAATAATCTCTGCGATTTCTTCAACAGCGTCAAAGGATTGTTAAAGCTTTCTGTCATTAGGAGCACCATGGGTTTCCAGTGTCGTTAATCACCTGCTATTATATTGGCCCTACCGCTCGTAGGACAGTTACCTTTGTAAATAGAGAAGGGCGCAAGCGTGGATTCAGAGATGGCGTCCAACGTGCTGCTTCATCCTGACCTGATATATTAACATGGGTTTACAAGGGCATTCAACTACATATGTAAGTTAGCCCTTATTGCTGACCTTACAATGCACTTAGTATCTTGCACTTCAATAATGCTGTCCTGGCTCCTCCGAGCAATTTATTCCACCTAACGACCATCGAGTGGCTGTAAATCAGCATTAAGCTCCTTTCCTACCGAGTTGCTGATTCCGACTGCGTGCAGATAGAGACGACGAGGGCTCGTGCCTAACCCCGAATTGGCGCCTCTATTGATTTTAATTAGCCTAATTAGTTCATTATTTCAGAACTCAACCCCAGCATTAATTACAGCCCCCCTGCTCAGACCTACTATGGTAATGAAGCTAATCAATTATCACTCGGGAGGCAGGTCGTTAACGGCAGTGCTAGCAAAGCATCGGCGGGTGACCCACCGCGACCCCTGCCTGCCACGCTGTCAGTCATCGGTCCCGACAGCGCCCGCTTGCTGAGACGCTGCTCGTTTGCGATGCAGCGGTTTCACCCAGGCCTGGTGCCGCTATGTTTACCATTTTGACATTCGGCTTTTTTTAACAACACCCTGACAGTGTGTGGCGCTCTGTCAGGACACAAACATGCCCGTTATAAGTGATGCCACCCCACAGCGTCTTGACAGTACCCTGACAGGACAGCCAACCTGGGGGCTCTGCTGGCTGACGTGGAAGAAGTGTGGCACTCGGTCCAATATAGAGATGCCACAGCCAATAATAATACGGATTCCTCTAGACGGATGATAAGGAAGCTCAGAGCCTGCACTGGCTAGAGGATTTTTCAATGAATTTGTTGTAGTCCCTTGAAAAAGTATTCAACCTCCTTGAACTTTTCCATATCTCTGGAATTGGAATGAACCCATATGTCATAAATATCTGCAAAACTCTCAAGTTCGAGAAAACTTTGTATAGTTTGCATTATTCACACAATAAATAAGAGAAAAGTTTTGCGATCACGTAGGTTTTCACCCCAGCTGCTGTGAAACTGTCACATGCAACCAATTACCATCAGAAAATGCCCTAATTAATAGAACTGGGTCCACCTGTATGCAATTAAACAGTCACATGCTCCTAACATGAATGCACCTTGGCCTGGAACATACCAGAGATGGAGCATACCTAGACTCCTGTTTAAAATAACATAAATATGCAAAATATCAAGCCACTAAAGTTCTACAAATAAACCATTAGTTGAGATAATTAACACAAACTTCATTCACTCGTCACAAAGTCAGACAATAACCAATTTCCTCGGTCAGAAATGTCTTCAAACTTCTCTTCAGTAATCTTTTTATATTTATACTTGTAGTATTTAGCAGACGCCCTTATCCAGAGCGACTCGCACCTTATACAGTCTTACAATTCAAGCAATGGTGTGTTAAGGGCCTTGCTTAGGGACCCAACTGTGGCAGCTACGGCAAACGCTATTGCAGTCCTTTTTGCTTCTCTGTAGCTGAAATCACGTTGCATCTCTAAACTTTTCAAGGTGGTACAACCACAATTAGGGCGTGTTTATACTCGGACAAAAGCAGAACATGATACAGTGTTGCATCAGAGTCCAGGTTCTTTTTAAAACATTAGTTTCTTGTAACCCTCAAATTCAGGCAGTTTTGGCCTGCTTGTTTGGTGCGCACCAAACTTCGGATAGCAGCATTCTTACAAAGTGGACCGTGTCAGGGTTCGTTTTAATTACACCGTACCTGCAAAGTGGGAACACACCCTTATGGTTATTCTATGTACACATAAGTCAGCAAGGTTCCGAAGAAGGTTAGTGATATCAGCCAACCAAAAAAGACAACAGTGATAATCAAGATAGTGTTTAATGTATGGAACCATAGTGCTTGTACTTCATGTAATTATTGTATTCCAATTTTGACTCTGTGCATGTAATGACTTATGCAACGTGGATTTTATGTAACGTGGTTGATCATTTAAATCTACGCCATTTCGGGTCTATTTTTGAGAACAGAGTGCTCTGACATGAGCATTGCCTGGACCTATGAAGGTGTATCGTGGGTTGGCAGGGGTGCTGTTGCAGCACCTGGGGGTGATTCCTTGACAAAGCACCCATCCCTCAAACAGTCAATCACACCGGTACGAGTCCCAATGCAGCCAGAAGGGACAATCAGGATTTGAACACATATCAACACGGTAATAAGCTAGTGTATTAGACCTCAACTTTAACACCAGTATATAATGCTCACAAAACTATGAGGTACTTCAAAATAAAATATCCCATAAGGAAATATCCCCTAATTTTGGTAAGCAGTATATACACCATTCAAAACTCTAGTTTGCTTAGATTATAATTATAATCCCTATTCACTTATTCCTACTTTGTTAGAAAGCTAACACACCTCTCTGCACTGATTGTGGGCAGAAGGAGAGCTACAGACATCAAAGGCGAGGATAGGAGGGAGGTTTGATTGCAAGGAGACTCTGGCGGTTGTGCAGAAACAGGATTTAGGGAGTAGGGGGGTGTGCTGGAAGGTCCCTCCGGAGTGCAGAGGTCAAGTGGAGCCCAGTGAGTGGCATCAGGCCTGGAAATGAGGCCCACACTGGCTCAGTGGATCAAAGCTGATCCCCCGTGCCCAAAGGCCCCTAGTCAAGGTGAAGCCGGAATAAAAAATCCTGAGCTCAAGGACGGAAAATGAGTTTTGAAAAATAAATGAGGGCTCGCTCTGTGATTTTGGCAGGGATGGGGTCTGGGGAAAGAGAAGGAGGGAGGGGTAGAATAGATGCATGACTCACATCCAGGCCGTGTGTACGGTGTGCCTCTCCGATCATCTGATTGAGGGTAAGAGTGTCAGCCTTCAGCTCATGGATCTTAGTTCTCAGGCACTTGTTGTCTTCCTCTAGGCGCCTCTTCTGATGATCCAAATCCTGGAGGAAAAAAAACACTATTTGCACACCTCTGTAAACTCAATCAGGCCTACCAGGCAGGTTAAATTTAGCTTTGATGCTGGGTTTACCAATTCCAGGTTAGATCACAGAGAACCTTGGAGGCTTGGAGATACAATCGATGGAAAGTGAGGTCTACATGCAATTTTAAGTACAAACTCTCAGGTATGATTTTCTACTCAGAGGCCAGGATTCGGAATTGTTTTTCGGTGGTATTCCAGGTGAAAATGGGCTGCTTTAGAAGCACTGTTGATCATATACAGTCTGGTTTGACTTATTAGACGTTTTAGGGAACCTTCAGGAAAAAAAAACCCACACATAATATGACCTCAAATAATACCACAAAAATAAAACATCACTGGCTTTGCTTTCTGGGTGAGATGGATGGGCAAATCTAAGCAGCTTGTGAGCTTACGTATATTGAATGGGGCAGTTAGTGCCCCCTTCATGCCGGTTCATCTGCTCTATTACACGCATGATCAGCAAGTCAAATAG
The DNA here is from genome assembly GCA_033117975.1 of Parotocinclus spilosoma. NCBI lineage: Eukaryota > Metazoa > Chordata > Actinopteri > Siluriformes > Loricariidae > Parotocinclus > Parotocinclus spilosoma. Next base: position 2,050,015 of record JAVSBV010000083.1, on the reverse strand, counting down.
ACATGGCGGTTTTCTTTCACTTCTCATAGCAAAACTGTGCTGCTTCTCACCTTTCTTTAATGTTAGTGACAACTAACTGTGCCGTTACCAGTTTTAACACCAGTATCCGAATATTCGCAAACACAACATTCTCATTTATGCAGCCCTGATCTTAATTTAGGGGAACCAAAAGAAAGAACATTTCCATTTTTAAAAAATGATATTAGAGTTTAAGGCACAAACGGTGAATCGGTGGCATAGCTTTAAGGCCTGACTTTTTTTTTATTGCTTGTTTCGCAGATCCGCTGATGATCATATTTGAAGAAAACAAAACAAAAAAAAAAATATTTTTTTTTAGGTATATCGCAGATCCGCCGCAGTACCAATGGTTGAAATTTAAAAAAAAAATAGATATATTTTAGTTCTGTTCATTTATTTTTTTACAGATTCACTTTAATTTAATTGTAGGTTAAATAAATTTTATTTTTAAATAAAGTTTTATTTTTATTTCTTCCTCCTTCCTTGTATTGATTCCCCATAGTCCTCGAGAAATTGAAAAGTGCTGAAAAATAAAGATTTATTTTTATTTTTGTTCCTCCCTCCTCAGTAGATTCTTAAGTAGGGACATCCGAGGAACAAGCAATTAAAAAAGTCTGGCCTAAATAAAGACACATCTTACTAAATATTTGATTCGGCGGTATATTAATACTATATTGAAGTCATCCATCTCAATAAATGGAAATCGTATAATTACTATAGTAGGAATAATTCCCTTCAGTACCTATCAAGTGTAAAGTGATGGCAGTGTCGGGTAGATTAGTGAAAAGCCCAGTGCTTTAAAACAATTAGAATCCTTACAAAATGGCCTAATAAATCTGAAATGTATTGCAGCCATTCAATAAGTGCGTTTTGCTACTCGTGTTACTCAGTGCATTCCATTCTTTACATTTTGGGAGGCATAGAAGTAGCATTTAATTCTCTAATTCTATTAAATTTCCAATTATGTACATTACAGAGATGGTTACTACAATCGAGGGACGACGGACTAATGTGCTTCTGGGACAGTGGAGTCGCAGTCTTTACTCCAATCTAATTCCACTGATTAACAGAAGAAGCCATAGAGCAATATCAACAGAACAATATCATCTACTAAGCATCCACTGATACTGATATGGACTCCAGCTAATAAACTCCTATGGAAACATAATCGCGTACTTTATCCTCATTATATACCGAGGTTTTTAAGAGAAAGTCTTCAACTATGGTCACTGCTCCACATATTACGCTAATAACATGTCACAACTGGCCAACTGCAAACCCAGCTATCACCCGACTAAGTTTCAAGGGTGAACTATTTATAAAATAATACAAATATTTAAATATCAGTAAGTATACAACATGCTAAGAAGCATACACCAATGAGGAAAGCTTTATAATGTTTTTGTAGATGGCCATGAGTCAAACTGACTTCCAAATTAACACAGTTTTAGCACCAAACAGTTTAATTGGAGAAAAGCTATCCCCCATGGAGCTCCTCAAGGCTTAGTTCCAGGGCTTTGGTTAGCATTCGCACTGCCAGTTGGAACGCTGTGTGATGCTGAGTCACGTTGTACCTCCTCTGACGTGTTTGTTGATGTTAACACAGTGTGTATGTGTGTTTAAAAATGGTCTCTACAAGGCGACCAATCACTACAAAACACAATCAAGTGGCTCTAAGTCTTAACAAATATAAGATGTGTCTCTGTTCTGTTCGGTTTCTTGTCCCGTCGAGTCACTTGCATTCAGCTGAACCTTTTTTAAAAGTGAAGGCACTGTTTGGATTTATTTTGAGCCCCCCCCACAGTCATTCCACCACTGGATGCGACAGACGTCGTGCACTTTTCACCACTCTGCTTAGCATACTTTATATTATGATGATGACAAAGATTACCAGGGCTGCCCTATTGTAAGGTGCCACTTGGGCCCTTGAGAAAGACAAGACACTTCACCTTCAACTGCTCAGCTTAGCTGTATTCGCTCTGGATCAGCAAATCATCGTACATGTGAAAGTAAACTCATCTATTCCTATGGAACAATAGTCAAGTATATCCTTTAAACACGTGCAAATACTACATAAAAATAGATTTTTTTAATCAATACAACACTGACGTTCGTTTCTAACCATGAAAGCTGAACAGAATAAAGAACGTCCAAGTAGAACTACGTACAAGAGAGCCAGCCATTCCTTGTAGAAACAAACTTGGTGAAATTCATTAACAAACTCTGTGTATTTCATTTGATGAAATGCGACTAGAAGGCCGCTCTCCTCCGTGAACACACTTGTCACTTAACGCATGGTCGTAATCTATAGAGCTATACAACGTATGACCTTCTATTTCTAGAGGCCACACAAAGAGTTGCACCATGCAAACGCCTCACCTTAACAGTGTCATCAAAAGCCTTCAGTTTCACTTCCAGACCACAGACTTTCTTGTCGGCTTCCTTCTCGAGCTCCTCCACCGTCTGGAGCAGGATTTGATTCTGGTCAGTCAGATCATTTATATAGGAGTGCAGGATGAGGACCTTTCTCTACAAGAAACCAGACGAGAGCAACAGAATTCGGCACTCATTCACAAATCTGTTTTTTCCAAATAATGGGTAAAACTAAGTTCAAGGCTTAAATCAGGGGTTTCCAATCATATCTGTGTAGATGTAGATCATCCAAACACAATCAAAATGGTAATCTAAATACTGCTCTAATGGAAGCTAAGTATTTTTCTTTTAACTCCCAATGTTACGGCTGTACATAACAGGTTCCCCGGACAGTTAAAATTCAATTCTTTTGAAGTATTCAAGCATAGTATTTTCAGATAAAATACTATCTAAAAACAAAGCTGAATTAATCAGTAGCAAAGACATTTGAAAGATCGATTGATTTTGAATAGAAATGGGTTACAGTTGCAGGACTGTGGTAGCCTAGCAGTTAAGGTACTGGACTCTGGACCTGATGGTCCAGGGTTCAAATCTATCCACCTATGCCAAAGCTGCCACAGTTGGGTCCTTAAGCAAGGCCCTTAACCCACAATTGCTCGAATTGTAAGACTGTACCAGTTGTAAGTCACTCTGGATAAGGGCGTCTGCTAAATACCATAAATGTAAATGTTAAAAATATTTGTTTTAAGTAACTGCTACAAATGGCTGATCCTCATTACTACTTACAATATCACAAATATCACTAACATAGCAATTTCAGTTACGTAAACAAAATGAAACAGACTCAATGGTTTGACCTTTTGATTTTACCATGGGAATCCAATAATAGATTTAATTCTGGTAAAGTTAGGACTAATATAGTACTCCTGTTGGCCCTGTGATGTACCAGTGTCCTGGAAAATTGTAATGAAATATCCCCCAATGTTTGTGAGCAGTGTATTTAAATCTATAACCAATGCAACCAAACGATGGTATTGTCTATAAAAATGTAATTGTTGTGCATTAAAAAGAAAAGGCTGAATCTGTGTATGTAACGTTTACACCAAACTACTGTCACAAACCGGTGAAAACGACAGAAGAGAATTAAACAGTAAAGGTGTCTGGTTGATGTCACCTACCCGCAGAACCTCCTCCTGGGGGCCTTTCGTTTCACACTCAAGGCGTCTCAGCTTCTCCTCATACACACACTGGAACTCATTCAGCAAATGTTTCATTGATTTAGTAATGGGGCAACGCATGCTGAGTTTGGCCCGATTCGACTCAGGAACTACAAGGTTGTTTTTGTCCATTTTGGGGCGTATTTACATCCAGATATTAAACTAATGCTGAATTTAACATTGGGTATCATCCATCATCACAAACAGACACGATGCAACATCTATACAAATCTGTGTTTTATCTCAATCATAACTGGAAGGGAATAAGGACAGTTACGGTACTGCACTATTCAAACCCCCAGCACTACCAATCTGCCACTGCTGGGCCCTTGCATAAGGTCCTTACTCCTTAGCTGGCCGGACCGTACATCTTAAGACTGTATCAGCTGGCCGTCACTCTGAATAAACAGTCATAATGTAAGAAAGCTGAATGGCAAGCAGTCATGTGATTCCAGGTTGTGATGATTTTATATGAACATTTGGTTCTGGGTCATGTTACTGGTTTATGTCACTCAAACACCTGGAAATGATGACGTCTGCATGTGAGCTCTATAAAGCAAGAAAATTAGGTTGGTTTAATAAATACACAGATACCAAATTTGCTCCATTTAAAGGGTATAGTATTGATTTGAATAAAATTGCACTGACTTGATAAGATCATTCTCGCTGGATGTGACTGAAGGAACGGTTTATTGTGGATGCTGGTTGTGATAATCCAAAACCTGCTGGAAAACGCATGGAAACCATAACGTGCTTATACTAACATTAGGATTTCATAATACAAATATGAGCAATTTCACAACCATCCGATCGTCTTAACATCTGAGATCATATAAAGCATAAATGATTAAAGGAAATAAAAATCTGTCTTTTAACTCTAAATGTTGCGACCATAAACAGTTCACCTTAACGGCCAATCAACACTGTGGATCACTGTGGATTTTACTGCTTAAAAAGCAGTAGTTTGTCATTCACTCGACTTCCCAGCCATCTGCTCACCGGTTCGTTAGCTCACATGGATTAAAGACGCGACTGAAGTGTTGAGAAACTTTTTGTGCAAGTTCCTCATGTTTGTGAGGATGCCTTTCAGCTGCTTATTAGTAACAAGCTGTAAAAGGTTAACATGAGGGACCTGTCCTATTAGAAGTAATACTCCTTTCTTTGTCCCTCCACTACCTGTATATTAACTGGTTCACGTTCACTGTTAATGCTCTGTTTCACCTGGATGATCTTCCGTTTTGCTCCTAATACTGTTTATCAATGCATTTTTGGATTCCACCAATCCAAAGGATCATCATATCATCATAAGTGTTACAGCGTTCCCCTAAAGAGGGTCGTAACAGAATAATACTGTATTTTCCAAAAACATTGCACATTTCCAGCCATTTAAAAAAGCGTAAGCCTGCGATAATGGCACCCTGTCGCGCCTTGCTCCTTGTGCTGCTGGTTAGGGCCGTGCCCCCAGTGATACACAGTTCAATTAAGTAAGTAAGTAATTTAGAGTCTATTAAGGTTTGTGCTTTTTTGCACTAAATCCAGAGTTAAAGTTCGAGTCCAAGTTAAACATCTTAAACATGTTATTATTTATGCCGTTATTTCCCTTTTGTATCGATTACTGGCAGAATGAACTGCAATATATAGGAATTATATTCGGGAATAACCTAAAACTAACTAATATTTGGCTTACAAAATTATAAAACCATATAAAAAATTCTCCAATAACATTTTTTTTTTAAATACTCGTGCTCTAGTAAGTGCAAATATTTAATGTAAATTGTAGTTACTCACTTGTTAATTTGGTTTATATGCTTGCCTTGAAGTCTTCTGTACCTTTAACTCTAAAGGGAAGCAATTTGAAATTCTTTGTGTCAATAGTAATTTAATAAACACACTTTTTTTTAATAAGCGTGCACAACTTGTGTTTGTTTTCGCCGCGTTGCGCGGTTAGTAGTGGAGACGCTGGGTAACTGTACGTCCCAAACCACACAGTAGGGCTTTAAATAAGCTGACAAATGATCTTATCAACAATACTGTCGTTACGCACTGTTTAGTACGGTGTTTGCGGTTTGGAACACAGCCGCAGGCTCGATGCGCAGCGGAAACGCGGTTATCCCTGAAAGCCCGCCTTGAGTTCAACGCAATTGGTCAGTATTCCTGTCTCTCAAAAATGCCCTGACGTTGATTGGCTGTGGGGCTGGAGCGTGCGCTATGAGGGACAGTCTCCTCTTTGGTGTCGCTGTAGCATGAATTCGTGTTTGCATCGTTGAATCGGGTACGAACCTGATTGGATGAATGACACCAACAGACCGATTATTATTGGTAGGATTCTTTAGAGGCGGGGCTTCTAGCGATGCAACCCGGAAAAGAAGGAACATCATGTCTGCGCTGTGTGAACTTTAGACTGATCAAAACATGGGTAAATATGTGTTTGTTTCCAGCGATTGGGCGAATTAATTAATATGTCAGTCGTGTGTGTTTAGGCTATCGGTTGTGATACATGAAACGCCTGGATTTTTAACAACGGCTCTTTATTTTAGTAGTTTTAAAATGGTTGTTACTGTTTAACTATTTGTAGTAGTAGTTAATGATGTTATAATTTGTATTCGCTGACCGATCACACATTTTATCAGCACTTTGTACACTGTTCACTAAACTAAGATCATATTTCATTACAAAATGAAATCTCCCCTCATTTTTGTGAGCAGTGTATTTGGGTGGTGGATCATTTTTTTTTTTTACTTGATCGTGAAATTACATTATAGTTTAAGCAGTCCTGTTAATGCAATCACACAGAACAAACAAACAAAAGTGCAATACCAAAGACTCCACTGTAGTGCCACTGATGTGGTGATGGTAGTTTTTTTGTTAGTGTGTGTTTTGCTTTTGTAGATGTAAAGGCAGACTGTTACAGCACAAGTTGTTTTAAGGGTCCTCTAATCCTTCCTCAGTGCTCAGAGGATACTGGTGGCTGGATATTTTTGGTTGGTGTACCATATTTAGTCCACTAGTAACACGGCAGCGTTTATGTACTCCAACAGATTTGCTGCGTCTGATCCAATCATACCAGCACAACACACAGTAACACAGCACCTTCACAGGTCAGTGTCACTGCAGTGCTGAATGAACTAGTACCCAAACAGTACCTGATCATTAGAGAACTGGGTAAAAAAAAAAATGATTCAAAAATCATGTACAGAAACTACAGTCTGTTGTTGTAGAACTACAAAGTGCATCCATATGGTAAGTAAAATTGGTCAGTTTATGTGTTGTCAGTTGCAAGAGAAGGTTGGTGAAACCTTTGGTTCTCACTTAATGTAGTCCGTTCTTTGTATAAGTTGTGTTACTAAAGATTCTAGGGAAACTCGGTGGGCAGCACCACTGCTTCACAGCAAGAAGGTTTTGGGTTCAATCCCAGAGTGTAGCGCCCTGGGTCCTTTCTGTGTGGAGTTTGCATGTCCTCCCTGTGTTTACTCCAGTTTGATCCCACAATCCAAAGACATGCATGTTAAGTTGATTGATTACTCTAAATTGGCATGGAAGATAAATAGAAACAGCAATGTTTGTCTTTTTAAGGACGAGTGAAACAATTATGGGCTGATAACTAGTCCAAAAGTCAATAGAACTCTCTGAATTAAATGTTACAACTTTCCCCTAGAGAGGGTCATAACAGAATATCACTGGATCAGAAGAACCAGGCTTCAATTCCAGCTCTGCCAAGCTGCCACTCTTGGGGCCTTGAGCAACTGGCTTGGATGTGTCGCTCTTGGAGCGCGTCTACTAAAAGCTGTTAACTTAATTCAACTCATTTCTGAGTGAAGCGCTTTTTTTGAATACCGATGGTGTGCATTGCATACATGCATATCCCTTCTGCACCTTCTTAAGTATATCTAGAAGGGTTACAGCTATGTCCCAGCCCTGAAAGTCAAACTCATAAATCTGATTGGCAGATTGGATTTTCTGTCAGTTTGTTAATAGATATTGCTGAACCCTTCAAAATATCACCAGAAGGGGCACCCAAAGTCGTAGACAGACGTCATTTTAATGAACCATTTTCATTCGTTTGTATAACTCTGATGCGTGTTCTATAGCAACCAAGAAAATGCAGAGTAGCCTTTTAAATTTGCTGATATCTACTTATATTCTGCACTGCTCACAAAATGAGTGGATATTTCAATGTGAATATGAAGCAATTCATATTTTCAAATAATCAAAATGTTTTTGGATGAATGAGATTCAAACTCAACTATAGTGATTAAGTAGTAAGTGATATATTCATGGGGGTGAGCAGAAACATGTTAAACTGGACGAGGGTGCCCTGCATTGACTGTTCAGTAGGGTGTATGGTCAGCCAAGGGTTCCAAAACACCCTGACTGTGATGGGGCATGGCCAGGATCAGATTGTCCAGCAGTTCTTGTGGGTTCCTCTTCATATTTATTTTAAAGTACCCCCTAATTTTTGTGAGCAGTGTATTTCACATAAACCCCTTACTTTGAGGAATTAAAATGCCCTGAATGCACATCACTGCTGAACAGGCCTACAGTCACAAGAAAATCCTCCCCAGATGTGATGTGGAAACTTTAAGAGGAGCCTAGTCCCCCAAACTTGTGCTAAATAACAGAAAGCTACGACAGCAGCACCACTGTTGTCACTACACAACTGAGGATTCCTGTGTTCTGCGATAGACGCTGCTTCTAGGCTGAGTTTTCCCCTAAATAGTCTGCTCTATTTCCAGCTGTTCTCTAATCAGAACTTTTTTGGAGCTTTTAAGTCTGCAAGTCGCTGTGCAGTAGTATGGATGTCAGAACTGGATCAGTATCAGTCGATCAGATCACATGGGGATCCGTGCATCCGTATTTTCCACCCTATAAAACGTACAAATGTTTTTCCTTCACCAATCACACATCACACCATTAAATTCTCTCCTCACTGTTTTCCCTTTTATTAACCGTCCATTTTAGTCGTTCTCGCTGCCTCAGCTTCTAAATGTTTCATGAGAGTTTAAGTTGTTTTCCTGCAAACTTTTGTACTTATTACTCACATGGACTCTCTCATCCACCTTCATACTCCTAAATCAATTAATTCTCTTCAATCATTAATGCTCTGCCCAAACTAGATTAAGCTCATATCTTCTTGTCGGACTTACTTCAAACAGATTAGGAAATAAGGCTGCTTTGATAAAACATTGCGCTGAAGCGTGACAGCAAAAGCCTTGCCACAGACCCTCAGATACATCGTAGCATTCATATTTTATGATACCACAATTAGTGATCACATGGTGTGTTATTTAGCAACCCTGTAATTCACTTTTCGGGATGACATCATCTCACGTTGAGGATGACTTTGATATTTAGGGAACCAAATAGTCATTTTGCATCCATACACTCCTAGTTTATACTGATTCTCCACAAATGCAACAAAGGTGCAGTCAGTCATGTTTCATGTCAGTACTCACAGGAAAATGCCAGGTCGGCACGGCAACAACAGATGTCAGGCCCACACTGACCTCTTACATAAAGGAGAGGGCAAGTGGAGTGGGACATACACAGCACTAACCAAATGCACAAAGCCAATGCTCCTGTAGGTTGTCATAGGGCTACCTTCCTTGGAAATCAATGGGGCCAGCCAGTTTCTGATAAGGAACGAAGATGCTCCACAGTGCGTCTCACCAAACCCCACTTACATTTGCTTTTGTGTCTCAATACCTTTGATCACGTGGGGTTTGTACCACTAGACATTTGGCCTCATGTGGCTTTGTGTCCTCATAATGAGTTTGGTATTACATATGTTGTATTATGTATATTTACATTAACATTATTTAGCAGACGCCCATATCCAGAGTGACTTACAAAAGTGCTTTAAGACATCAGTAACCATTCTTAATAATCAGGAATCTAAACAAGAATACACTTCTGAAACTGTAACGGTTGTGGGGTTTTTTGGAGAAAGAAAGACAGGGGTTGGGGGGTGTAGTAGAGGTAAGTGCGGAATAAATGGGTTTGAAGATAGCCAGAGACTCAGCTGTTTGAACATTGAGGGGAAGTTCATTCCCCCACTTAGGAGCCAAAACAGAGAAGAGTCTAGATGAATGCCTTCCTTGTCCCCTCAGAGACGGGGGGACCAGCCGAGCAGTGCTAGAGGACGGGAGTGAGTGAGGTGCGGTGGGTTTGGTAGTACATATATATGTATTATGTATATGGAGACACGTAACTTTTTTCTTTTTCTTAATTCTTTTACAAATGAGCAATCGATTCCAATAGAGCGCACAGTCACCAGGACACAAAGAAAACCCACATGGACATAGGGAGGACATGCAAACAGTCCGAGGTCAAGCTTGGACCGGTGATTTCTGGAACTCTAAGGCTAATGCGCCAACCACAAGTGACACCGTGCTGCCCCACCGTGCTGTCGTCCGTATTTTATAGTATAGTCTTATTTTAATGTACATTAGTTGTTTGGGTAGTTCAGGTTCTCCATTCCACTAGCCACTACCGTGGCGCCTTTTGGAGCGGTACGACTAGCTGTGTGAGGGAGTAAGGCTAGGCAGAGATCATCCTTATTTGCTGCAAGACCATTCAGGCCACACGTACACCTGCACCTTTTGGGTTTTTTTTCTCTAGGATAGTTGCAGCCGAAGAAGACAAGTGAGATTAAAAAATTACACTTTGTTTTGATTTATTTGAGTTAAAAACTCAAAAAATGGCCAGTGGTGGTGCGCGACATGCAAATGGTGCAACCATTTTACATAAAACAGTTTGTCACTCGTACGAAAGTCCAAGTCGAGTAACGTTTGAGTAACTTCTCATTGCTTCCCTACAGGAATAATATTGCTTTAGCCTTAGAAACGAACTTCCTGTATGTTACCAGGTCCATTCTAGAAAAAACAAGCTAGAAACGTCTACCCACCTAGATTGAAGGTACACAAGCTGCACTTAAAGGCAAATTCGACGAGGTCTGTATATTCCAAGCAGCCCTGTAGCTGAGGGAAATCTACCGCATTGTGATGCTAAGGCCCAAGGTCACGCCGTTACCATTCTTATCAGTTTCAGAATTGCATGCCTCAGCCACGTGTCGCTGTCTTGGGAGGAGAGGCTTTATGGGCCGCACCGGTGCCAGTCGTTTGTCATTTAACGCCAGTTGTCAGGCCTTGACTTAGCTGGTATAGTCTAATATATGTGCTGCTCATCCATTTCGCTCTCGCGGTTTGCTCAGAATTCAGCATTTTTGCGAGCGCAGTTGATTGTGCATCATAAATGCTCAAATGTGCGTATTTTGTGTGAATGTGTGAATTGATGAATGCGCCGGATGAAAAATGGCTTTTAAATGAGGTTTACAGTTTACCTGCCGCTCTGCAAATATTTCTAAAATGAAGGTAAATAATTTGGGGAATTAGAAGCGCCTTGTACCTTCTCTAGCTATATTTCTCCGGTCACAGTTTTCCTCAGGCGTGTTTATCCCCTTGTTTTCCCTCACTGGTCAATACGTTTATGAATCACAGCTCTGTGTATGTAGGTCAGACCCTCCGATTACAATAGAGGTAAATGCATTCATTGATTCCAAATTTTGACGATTACATCAGAATACATAGATTTTTCAGCCCTCGAGCTCGAGCCCTGTAAATTCAACCGCTTAATTTTTATAGGCAGCAGACATTGACAAAAGTGTCTAGTTGTTATGTATTTGGCAACCGCTTTGAGTCGGAGCAGGCATGTCAATAGTAATCCCTGTATTGATAGCAGGCCTGTAGGAGATGTTACTTGGCCGCAGCTAACATCCATGTGCTCCTCTAAATCATAATTACATTAATATTGACAAGCTCTTGACAATAGTCACATTACTATTGATAGGTGGCTGTCAATAATATGTTCTCAAATCTAACATGTTCATTCATAACTTGTAAACTGCTCAATAAAAGCCTTTGAAAAGAACACAGCCATTTTCCCCTCAGAGAGAGACTGCCTCAGTTAGCCTCAGTAGCAGCGTTAGCTAAAGATAAACAACGACATGAATAAAATGACATGCCTAATACTGTCAGGTTTAGCCTGTGACTCTGAATACTAAACTAACCCAAAAATAAGTGGCTCAACGAGGACAATTTTTAATTAGTTGTGTTTGTAACTTGTCTACAGTGTTAGCTTCTTTAGCTCGGATGTGTGCTAAGGAATGCTAATGACAACAGGAAACAATGGAGTTGTATCTTGCCTTAAAAAAAAAGCTACAGGCAGGTGTTCTTGGCACAGTTCTGAATTTTATTTACAGATGAATTGTCACATAAATAGTCTTAAAATTTAAATAAAAAAATTGATAGATTTTGCCATAGAATGCTATTATGCTACAGGGTATGCACTAAGCATAAGAGTTTGTCTATTTTTTATACATTTACGTCTTTGCTGATATTGTTCGATTTTATGACATTTTTTCACTGGGAAAAAAGATGATGACATTTTTTTTTAAGTTTATTTTTCACTTCGCTCATTACTGCAAGATTGAGTTCTTCAGCTGTTCATATACCAGTCCTTCTGGGGTGCTCTTGCATTTTTATTTCACTCGGTACACTCCTTTATCTCGCTCGCCTTACTGTCATGAATACATTACAGCCATGTGCAGGCACAGGCATTTATTGACACCAAATAAACCTATATATTCACTTAAGAGACTTTGAGATTTTGAGGCGCCTTTCGAGATTTTTATGAGCCAGTTTCTCTGAGATTGTCCTAATCCGGTCCAGGGATGCACAAAAGGCTGATGGGTGGCCACTGCTGGCACTGGCCATCATTTTCTAACCCCTGCATTTAAAAGAGATAAATTCAGTTCAATGTGCATGCAATCCCGTGAAAAATTGTACGTTTTTAGATCGGATAGAGAGTAAAGTAGTTCCACGTGGCGGATGTTTACGGCCTTGCCACGCGTATGCAGTGGGGTTAATCTCCTCTGATGTGATTTGTGCTCAGCCTGCAGCTCCAGAACGGACAGTCTCATTCAAAACGTCCTGTGCCTTTGCCCTGGTGCTCGGAGAATTCAAGCTTTTAACTCATGAAAAGTGATTTCAAGCAGTGTTAATCTCGTCAACGGCTATACCCATTGACTAAGGGTTTAAGCAGGGACACACTGGTAGGGAATTATTTAGATGGGCCAAAAAATAATCAGACCAGCATTAACGGTTCTCCAAGCTTAAAGTGATTCGGTGCCACCTGCACTCCATCACATGTCCTTATTTACATTTTTGTGGCACAAATATGTATGATTATATAGATTTCTGATCTCACACAACCTATTTGAATCATATTACATGTTCCCTGTGTGGACTGTAAAGGCTGTATGAAAACGTTAACACCGAAAAAGCTCATTTCATTGCGAAGCAGCTTTTTAAAACTATGTAGTTATAATTCTGTTAACATGCACATGTCCATTGTCTTAAACAAAATGACTAAATACAGTGTTCCCTTGCCACTTCTCGGTTCACCTTTCGTGGACTCTGTGCATTGCGGGTTTTCAAAAACTATTAATGGAAAAAAATACAGCACGGATTTTCGCTGTTTTGCTGGGGTTTTTTTAAGTTCTATGGCTTAAATAATGTATAAATACTTAAATAAATATAGCGTCCATACTTCACGGATTTTCGTTTATCGCGGGTGGTCCTGGAACGTAACCCCCGCCATAAACGAGGGAACACTGTATTGACTTGGACAGGAGAATGATGTGTGAGACACTATTTTAACAATCCAACCCTGTTGTTCAAATGTACCTTATTCTCGCAAATGTTTCGGATATCAAATTATTAGCTAACGGAAGCCTGTTTTTAAATTTCCTATAGGGAAATCCCTACTTGGTCCCTGCATATTCAAAACCCTGCCTACCTTTAATCATGTAATTGTAACTTAGTGGTAAAGACGACTATAACAAGCAGGGTCTAACTCCCAAAAATTATAAATATTCCCCCGATTCTTCTGAGCAGTTTATTTTCCCTCATATCATAAATCCGCTATGAAAAGTCAGTGGTTCTAAGAGTAGGTTAGGAGAATTAAATGCCTTGTGTGCTGGAGTTTGGACAACATTACGTACCAGTTAACATTCCAATTTGTTCAGCTGATTTTTCAACTAGTATGATGTATTCCATTCATTTTATAGAATCGGGCAGTAATATTATACAAGTGTCTAAAAATGGAAGGCCTAATTGTCCACCCAAGTGGGCGTCCATGAGCATGTACAACCAGAACATTAACATGGCTCTTAGTCAGTTAAAAAAACTGCTGCAACTTCTCTTTGAAGTCAAAAGTCAGATTTATTTCTATAACGCTTTTTACAATTGAGCATTCACTCAAAGCAGCTTTAGAATATAACACCATCTTAAAAGGCCAGTCCTAAATTGAGCAAGTCTAGGAGGACAGTGGAAAGGTAAAAGCTTGGGAGGAATAAGATTTCAAAAGGGACAGAGCCTCCTTGGGTAGCCTGGATGTTAACTGAAATAGTTAAGTTTGTATTAATAGTAAAATTAAGCGAATATCAATCAAATTAAATTGATTTAAATGGACCAACTTACTCTTTACAGCTGCAAGTTTGGCTTTGACAGCTTGCCAACATTTGAGGGGTTTTTATTATATCAAATTATATATAATATTTATTATATATTTTTAATAAATTAAATTAAAAAAAATGTAATAAATTATTTATATATATATATATATATATATATAGTTTACAAAATAAATAAATATAAAATTTATATTTAAAAATGAAATATGCCCTAATGATGTATCACCTAATATTTAATAATATTACTTTTTAAGTGAATTAATAAAAAATGGGTTTAAAGAAATGGATGAGCTCTGGATTATTTTTGTTTGTTTTGGTTTTTTTTTTAGGTGAACCTCGAGGTGGAGAGTCCCAGGGAGAGCACACTGTATCTCGTGTATTAAGAATCAGTCAGCTGGACGCGTTTGAACTTGATGATGCCCTGGAGCAGCTCGTCTGGTCCCAGTTCTCAAGGTGCTTCCAGCATTTTAAACCAGGCCTTTTGACTCGGGTGGAGCCGGAGCTAAAAGCTCTCCTGCAGCTCCTCATGTGGAGGTTCACGATTTACTCTAACAGCACCACTGCGGGCCAGACTCTCCTCAACATACGCTATCACAACTCGCTCATCGCTGGGCAGAAATACAGGTCTTTAAGCCGGCAGCAGAAATTGTGGTTCGCTCTGCTCACGGTGGGTGGGAAATGGTTCCAGGAACGTTCTCACAGCGTCTTCTTAAGCCACTCGGGTTTCCAGAAAGCGCACCAAGCTTTGGAGCTGGTCAGCGGCCTGACCAAGGTGGCTAGCCTGCTCAACTTCCTGCTGTTCTTGCAGAGTGGTACCTTCCCCACGCTAACAGAGAGGATGCTCGGGGTGAGGCCGGTCTTCATTCGACCTCAGGGGGCACGCGAAATCAACTTCCAGTACATGAATCGGGAACTGCTCTGGCACGGATTCGCAGAGTTCCTCATCTTCCTGCTGCCGCTCCTGAACATGTGGAAGCTGAAAGCCAGAGTGTCTGCTTTCTTCTCCATTTCTGATTTAAGCCACCGATCAGACAGTACTGGCCTATTGGAGTGCGGTATATGCGCCGAATGGCCCGTCATGCCTCACTCCATTGGTTGTGGCCACGTCTTTTGCTACTACTGCATCAAAAGCCACACTATAGCCGACCCTTATTTTGTGTGTCCTAAATGTGGTGCAGAGGTCGCAAACATCAAACCGGTCAAGAGTCAAATAGAAATGACTGACATGCAGCAGACGTGAGTCCTGCTTTGAACATTTAAAACCACTGGTTCCCAATGTTTGGGGGGGGGGGGGCAAAACAAGGCAAATAATTAAAGGGAAATTCTGCTTAAAGCAATGAATCCTGGTACACTTAAAATTTAAGATCCATAATGCCTGTATGTGTGATAATTCCACTGTAAAGGTGATTTGTCACTTTTTTCTTGCTTAATAAATGCTCTGAATTACAGTATTTAAAATAAATTCCAGTAGAGCTGGGAAAAAAAAGCAGTGTTTGTGTGTGTCAGAATGGGGGGGGGGGGCTTAAATATTCTGATCTATGAAAGGTTGAATAGCAGAAAAAGTTTGGGAACAACTGCTCTGCACAAACTATAAACGAAGACACACACACACACACACACACACACACACACACACACACTCATTTAGCAGAAATTGTATTCTGAGTGCCATTTATTTTCACTTATAATACTTTAATCAGTAAATTACATTAGAAATTCAACACTTAATATAAATAAGTCTTGTGTTAATAATTATGCCCAACTGTAGCTTTATGTAAATGTTGTTGAAGCCTTTTATTCGAAATGTTTCTCATTCTTGAAAATATATGAACGGTTTGGATAATGAACTTTTGGTTAATGAGAGCCTGTTTTTAATTTTTCATATGTTAAGATCCCTACCCGCTTCCTTTATATTTAATCCCTTTTCTACTTTGAATGATGTCAATGCACAGAATGATGAAGGATGATCACTGATGATCAGCTCCAGAAATCCCCGTGTTGACTCTGCCTGCGTTTACGTTCTCCCCATGTCCACATGGATTTACTCAGGGTACTTTGGTTTCCTTCCACAATCCAAAGACATGAATGAGGCTAACTTGACCCTCTAACTTTCCTTGTTCCAAGCATGAATAGCAGTTTATGCTGATATGATGTTGAATGAATAAAGGAGGACATGAGAGACCTCTTGCCAATCTGTGCATTGGGCTCCTCAGTGATTATCTCAACGTTTAACTACTGCATATATTTTTTAGGATTATTTTCAGATCATCATCCCCTGGTAGTGGATTATTACTTTAAATAGCATGTTAGACTTTTAAAATACCTCCCACATTGTATCATGCTTCATTCTCCAAATCTTCCATTTTGAACTCATTGGTTTCTCATTCACTATGCTCACTACATGAGGTACTATATACGTACTGAACACGTCACATTTGATATACAGCCTTGCATTCAGTTTAAGTGCTCATGCCATTATCGCTCTAGTATACAAACAACAGCAGCTCACAGTGTAATGTAAAATAATTTAGACCTGTAACCAATCAGCTAGGCGTTTACATAATGAGTAATCAAGTCATTGGCATTAAAAGTAATTTGAATCCCCTGAGGTTGATCACTAAGATCGGATGATAAAACAGTGCAGCCTGTGGCGTTACGGAAATTTGGTGTGTTTTGTTCCCATGAAATATGCAAAGTCTAGAGACGTACCCAGACATGTTTAGTTCCAACGAAAATTGTCGCTAATTTATTCGCGCTCATTAATGTTTGATGGGGTATCCGAGGTCCACTTTTTCCACACAGAGCGGATGAATAAACATCAAAACAACCCACTGCTCCAGTTCCATCCCCAGTGAAGTGTGAAATTTGCACAAGATCAAGGAGAGGCCATGATGGGATTGACAGACATCTCACCGTAATCTCCTCGGCGTTTTTAAGATGCTGGTAAACTGTAACAAAACATAGTAGGCCTGTGCAAGTTTTAGGCATATCATGCACTCGTCTTTAATAATAACAGCAAAGTTGTTTATTTATTCTGGTGTTAACCTTCTCCAATGAGCCATGCCTCCAGCAAAATGCACCCAAGTGGGATCAGGCCTGCTGGAATCTCTTACCTTGTTTTGATCACATAGCATTAATTGCTGATTGTAAAGGCAATCAATCTCGACTCCAGGCGTGATGGACCCCGCGGTTTGATGGGGGTTCGTGGGCCTTTGAAATCAGTTGGCTGTAGTTTCTTGGCAAATGAAGCGTTGATTTCTGTGCTTTCCTTATGTTTGGGTGTTAACAATTTTACATTTTCACAGTGTGATCACCTAGCCCTAAAATACCACGGTTTTATACGATCACTGCGTTAAGCTTTGGGCTCATTATTTTCACAGTGGTTGTCTGTTTGATTTATAACTATTAACGTTAGTCAGTCATTTAAAACGAAGCATTATTGGCCTACATAATTAAAAAACCCAATACTTCTTTATAGTGGTTGAGATTTAGGAAACTGGCACTACAGTCTCTCAGGTGGATCGGCAATTCACCAGGACACCACCAGGATGACACCAGTCAGAACTCAGCGGCTTTTGTCCTTCGTTAATCTATGAATAATATTAATATGAATGGAAACAGCAAAACTTAGCTTAATTTGAGCTACTTCCACTCATCATTCATAGATTACTGGAGGACAAAAGTTCTGAGTTCTGACTGGGGTCGTCCTGGTGGTGTCCTGGTGAACTGCTGATCCACCTAAGAGACTGTAGTGCCAGTTCCCTAAATCTAAATCAGTAACAGCTCAGCAACAAGCTCCCAAAATAAGAAGGTAAATGTTTCTGTCCTGGCAAACACACTACTGAGTTCCAAATATCAACAACAGCAACATTAAACATTAAATTTTGAATAGATATTCATAATAAAGTGACTTGGTATGGAAGATTTACATAACATGTACATTGCCATATAAACCTTGCCTCAAATTGTGGCATTTCTGGGATGAATAGGAACTCTGCAAGTCTGTTGGAAAAGGGGGTGGTGCCCCAACAAAACCCCTTTTTAATCCCCCAGTATAGTATTTTGAACAGAGAAGTAATTCAAAATAGCATTAAAAAAAGATTGACAATCATATTTTCTGCACCGACCATATTTTTTTCTTTATTACATCCAAAAATATTAGTGATAAATAACTGAATGATAGCATGTTCATGTTTCAAGTGGGTAAAAAAGCATAATACACATTTATAGACAGATTGAATATACCCTCCCTCGTTAGGCAGTTTATTAACGACACCTCAGAAAACAAGACTACATTTGGCACTTAATAATGATGCCAGGAAAGGCTTGGGTTTATCGCTGACACCATAAATTCAGCCTTCATTTTCTTATTTACTTATTACTGATCAGGGTTGTGATCAGTACATTTCATTTACATTTCCAGCATTTAGCAGACACCCTTATCCAGAGCAACTTACAATTGATACAGTCTTACAATCCAAGCAATGGTGGGTCTCAACTGTGGCAGCTTGGCAGAGGTGGGATTTGAACCCTGGACCTTTTGGACGTATCATTTCCTTCTGGTCCAGAATCCAGTGTCTTAACCACTAGGCTACCACAGTCCCACAATAGTGGGCAGCAGGTACAAGGGTGCAAGGCACAGGATGATAATCACTCACACAGTAGGGGCACTATAGAGACACCAACTCAGCTAACTAATATGTCTTTGGACTGGGGGAGAAAACCAGATTATCCAGAGTAAATCCACATGGACACGGGGAGGTGGCAGTACTACCCACCAAGCCATCATGCCGCCCTGCTAAGTGTTTCTTTAGTCCCCACTTGTTACAGCAGGTAAAATGGGAAGCTCAATGGGAATCGTAACACTCCTTCCATGCACTTTGTGATTAGGCCATTTTGGTTCAGTTAGTGTGTATATCTCTGTGTGCGTGGACCAAATGTCCTCACAGTG
Organism: Parotocinclus spilosoma; assembly: GCA_033117975.1. Classification (NCBI taxonomy): domain Eukaryota; kingdom Metazoa; phylum Chordata; class Actinopteri; order Siluriformes; family Loricariidae; genus Parotocinclus; species Parotocinclus spilosoma. Next base: position 2,030,925 of record JAVSBV010000083.1, on the reverse strand, counting down.
ACAGGAAAACCTGGACACCCACCAAGTCCTCAAGTATAGTGAGACTATAGTGTGTTTGTGTGGTCATGTTTATAGACCCGATGTCCCCATGAGGATAGAAAGATCAGATCAGATTTTGTATCTTGATGTGGGGATATTTTGCTGGGCAAAAAAACATTTTTTTTAGATTTTGTTTTTAGAGAAATTAGAGTCAATTTTCCTTGGAAAAACAAAACAAGCCAAAATAATTGCTTTAGGGCACTGAAAATAAGGTTAGGGTTCGTTCGAACAGTAAAACGCTGCAGTAATCATTATGTCTATGCAAAGTCCCCACCAGGATGGCGAGAAAAATGTATGTAGTTGTGTGTGTTGAGAGTGGGATGTTTATATAACTGGATCTTAAAACCCAGCATCAGTGTCAGTGCCTGACCTCACTCATGCTCTCGGTGCTGAATGGAAGCGATAACCAAGGTCATGTTCCATTGAGGAATAGAGGCTGGTAATGAAACAAAAGAAGAAGCAACAATAGTGGGTGTCCACGCAGTCTTGCCCACGTTGTACATGAGAAAACAGTTGCCTCCACTGAGCAAAACAAAGCTTCTGGGATGTTTGTGAGCCTTTGGTGGGAGAGTCGGATCTTACACTGTGATTAACCATGACGTGTGTTTGCTCTGGAAGTAACAAGCTCTGTGTTTCTTGTTCGTTTTACAAACGAGGCCAATTTCCCACATAAGCCTTTGTTTTTGTTCGGGATTGAGAGACATTACCACGCGATTGGACTCTCCTATCATTTACATACAGCACATCTCCAACAAAGTAGCAGATGCTCTTTATACAGACAGATGAGATCATGTTTTCTTTCAATGTCTATCCTTTTCTTTACCGCAGCAATGAACGCTGCCTTTAGCAAGTTCTTTTATGGTGCACAAAGAGTCCTCTGTAATGCACTTAATGCTGCGTACGTTACTTTAACGTGCATTTGTGCAGCAGAAACATGAAAGGATTACTGTAATTCAGCGCTCATAAGATGAATCACAAATGTCTCTGACATTTCACATCCTTCTCCGTACAGGACGTACATATGGCTGTTGACTTTCATTTGCTTCCATATACTTATATAATACCTGATTACTCAATGCTCTTTTCACTAGGCACGGGTGCTGCTTTGCATACTGGAGGTGAAACGATTGTATAAAGCCAACAGTGGTGTTAACGTTTTAGTTGATCTAGATCTGCTGTCTTATGCAACAGTTTGCACACCCTATGACATGATGTGTTTTGTGGAGGATGTGCTATCCGATGGCCCAGACATTCCCATCCCACACACAAACAAGCAAGCAAAACCTCACTTTCCAGTGCTCCCATTCAAGTCCACTCACTCCTTCCCCTTTTTCTCATTACCCACCAGGTCCTTTTAAATGGTCCTTTCGCTTTTTCCTCCTCACAGAATCCCGGTCTCTGCATTTCCAAGTGTTCTACTGACACAGTTCTCCTGTGTTGTCTTGCCAGCACTGGCAAATTTTGATGCAAGCCAAACAGTGGCTATGGAAACAGTGGGAGTCGATTCCATCACTGACAACACCATTGTGCAAGGACAGGAACTGACTGACCGCAGTTGACCACAGTCACCCAATTCATGTCACAACTGCTGTGCTGGCACCCATTTGTAACTGAACTTGCACTCCAGAGGGTTTGCACCAAACGGTTCTAAATTTGGGAGCAACTATCCCAAGAATTACATCTGTTCCAGGGATGGTTTAGGCTTGCATTCGAGAATCAGCCATGAGAATTTCACTTATACAACTCAGATTTGCTTTGTGCCTCCTCCATCATATATGGGCTCAGTAAAACCTGAACTTCACTGTCAACGCAGTTGTCTGTTGTTGTTTTGCTTTTCAATTTTACCACAAACGTTGTTTATACGCCTCACAGCAAGAAGGTTCCAGGTTCAATTCTAGGGTGGAGCAGTCTTGTGTGGAGTCCATTCTGTGTGGAGTCTGCATGTCCTCCCTGTGTCTGCTTGGGTTTACTCCGGGTACTCCGGTTTCCTCCCACAATCCAAAAAAATGTATGTTAGGTTAATCGGTGCCTGTAAAGTGGCCCTTGGTGTGTGACTGTGTGCGTGTGTGCCCTACAGTGGATTGACCCCACGTTTAGGGTTGTTCCTGCCCTTGCACCCAGAGTTGCCTGGCTGGCCCGAGACCCCATGTGGATTATGCGGAAGATAATGAATGAATGATGTTTAAATGGCTGCCTGTGTACAAGTACACTGCTCAAAAATGAGAGGATATTTCAAAATGTGAGCAGCATATATCTTAAAAAGGTGGTTGCCCTCAGCAAGACACTGAAGCAATCACTGTACAGTTGCATCACTTATCAGTTTGGATCACCTGGCATACTCTTACATTTGGACCAATCACTGCATACTCAGGATGTCTATGGGCTAAGAAAAGATGCTGCCATAAAGTAGGAAAAAAAAAGTTTTTAGAACTAGGCTTGTTCCCTGTTCGTCTGGTGTGAACACTTCAGAAGGTGGAACGGTTCCAAACGTTCCTCAAAAGCATAAGGCCAATTCACATGCTAGCATACCGCAGATTCCGATTTCATTTTTATTAATCTTGCCATTTGCCTTTACGCTACTCAGCTTAGTGTTCCAGTTCGGCATGAGGACCTTTGTGCGATGTTGGAAATTCCAATAAAGGAATCCAGCTTTTCTTTTTGCTTGACGGCCATGGATGACCTTGAAGGTCCTGGTCAGTTCATTTATTTTGCCATTTGAAAAGCACTCAAGGAATGGCACCATTGGTCTGGCTTCCTTTTATCGTCTACACCGATAATAAAAGTCTGGAATAACTGAAGAATTCTCAACGCTTCAACTCTTGCCAGGCCTTTGGTCCATTTAATATAAAGTCTATGGACCACAGGGACGTTTCATAGAGCAACAGGGGAAAGCTCAACCCAACTGTGAAGCGTGGTGGGAAGTCTTTTAGCAGACATCTTCTCACTTAGCAAACATTTGGTACAATCTTACACCTCAATCAATTGTGGTTTAAAAACCTTGTTCAACCACCCAACTGTGGCAGGGTGGGATTTGAACCCAAGAGCTTTTGGCCCATATTTCAGTACCTTAACCATTCTTAATGATACCTTAATTCTATTTCTTATATTAGAGCCGTCAGTCAATTAAAACTTTTAATTGCATTAAGTGCATTTTGAAGCACAGCATTTCATGTCTTCTCTGGTGGGATGGCCACTAAGGGGTCGTGATTACCAGACCCATATCTTTAAATGCAATACATTTATGTACCCAAGTAGACAGATGACTTTGACCAAAATGTTTTGGGCAAAAGATAAGCCATTTAAAAACAAAATGATTCATTTGTTATAAAACACTGAATAAAAGAAAACACCTCTGCCACTTCCAAGATGCCTAGGGCTAAAATGCAAGCAGACAGACTTGTCAACAGTGGCCAATTATCTCTGGCTCCTCCTCGTTTGAAGGGCATGGGGTCAATCAATGAGGTGAAATTTCCCCATTTCTTCATACTTTCTGTTGCCATGTATGTTTTATGCTCTTGTTTTCCCTCAGCTCACGTTTCATATCCACATAACCTTACAGCACAGTGTGCTCCCTTTTAAAAGCCTTATATAAAGCAGCAGAAAGCAAATCCCACACGGTTTTTAAATGGGCGGCTACGAGTACGAGTGCATGTATCAATTCTGCAGTACCTGAGCAAACTGTCTCTGCTGCACTCATGGTATAGCAAGGAGGAAAACCACAGCCAGGAATTACGGAGGATTTACAGGCCCGTCTGCGCTGTAATGAGCCTGAGGTGAGACGGGTTCCAGCCAGCGCCTGAGCTGCCCCTTTCATTGATGTCTAATGCACACAAAATTGCGAATAATCTGCAGACATCCTTCCAGATGTCTCCTTGAATTTCCTGTGACTTAAGATGATTCGGAGTACTTTGGAAGTTTTGATAACTTTGGAGAACTTGATTGAAGCTGTGTATGTGAAGGAATGTTGCATGCACTGCTCTAAAGATGCTTAACTTGTGTCAACTTAGCCATATCATCTTAGAGGAACAAGCTTTAGCTTTAAATAATGTCATTAAGGAATTTGTTTAATAATTGTCCTTAAACTGTGACCATTAACCACTGCAGGGTTATAAACATCAGACTAATTAATCTAATTAGGCTAATAAGCAGTGGGTGATTTTAAAAAAGCAGCCATGTTTAATTTAATTGAGACAAGTTTAGCAACTACCAAAATACAGCGCTGTGCTAATGTTAGCCAGCTAACCTAGCCTATGTAGAATTTATGTATATAATATGTATGAAGTACAGAATGTATATTTATTTAAGTATTTCTACACTATTTTAGCCATAGAACTTGCAGAATGTTTGGGTAACATCGTAGGGTTTGAATGAATTCAGTCTCTAATAAAACTTTCACAAACAGCGAACACAAAACCACAGATAAAAACTTGTCATGTCAGCAAGTAGCGACTCAGGCGGCCGAT
>JAVSBV010000083.1:1965078-2012916 GCA_033117975.1 Parotocinclus spilosoma | reverse complement strand
AGGAAGAAACCTTGAGAGGAACCAGGCTCAATAGGGAAAACCCATCCTCATTTGGGTGATAAGAGCATTAAAAAACACCAACTTTAGAGAAAAAGTTGAAAAAAGACAACTTTAGAGACACCAATCAACCTAACACACCAGAGTGCCCGGAGTAAACCCATGCAGACACAAGGAGGACATTCAGACTCCACACAGAAAGGACCCTGGTCTCTCCCCTCTGGGATTGAACCCGGGACCTTCTTACTGTGAGGCAGCAGTGCTATCCACCGAGCCCCCGCGCTGCCGGTCAAATTCATTAATAAGAATAATTAATTTAACAGAACAACAAATCCACTTTTATTTTAAAAAAACTGTTATTCAATAATTACCATTGACGATTAATGAATATAAATATTTAATTTTACAGAACAGCAAATTGTTACACAGCATGTATTAATGTCCATTTCAGTATCAAATACAGAGTACTGTGCAAAAGTCTTAGACCACCATTAGATTAAGCACCGTTAGATCTACGATTGTTTTATACCATATATAAGAATTTCTTAGTAGGTCTATCAGAATACAACCAGGGAAAAAATGAAATTTGTAGGCAGTATTATTTATTTATAATAATCTTTTGGAAGGGTAGCAACCAAGACACCACTTTTTGGTTGACAGGTAGATTTTACAGTTTTACCCAGTAAGCTTATGATTTTGCTCAAATACCGTAATCACTCACACATATCACCTTTACATTCACACATTTAAACTTCAATTCAATTCAAAAAAAATATTTCATGATCCTTATTTTTTTAACCAATGAGAGTATGTTTAATCCTCATGCCATTTCTTGCTCAAATGTATTTCTTAACTCGTGCCAGAAACCAAAGTCTATGCAGAATTTTTGAAACATGTACTGTGCCTCCATTTCAAACCTAACCTATATACTTGTAACAGTTATGAAACTGAGTGAGTGCACTGAGGGGAAAGAAATATAGCACAAGCCTCAAGCCTTACCTGGATTGTGTAATGTACGTGAGCATGGGTTGTACGTCAATTTAGATAAAAGCATTTACGGAATGCTTAAGTGACTCGTGTAAAACTTTTCTGTTGCATTATGGATGATTAAAACAGCAACACAGTGGCCCTTTTGGGAAAAATATATTTGGAAATGTACTTGTTTTTAATGGGTTTTTTTCATAATGGATGATTATAACACTGCTTTAAAAAAATAAGGGATAAAATATCCCCTCATTTTTGTGAGAGGTATATTTGGTAAAATAACTATTGATATAATTATACATTTATATAAAAGCGAACATCAAATTCTCTCTCAGCTTCCATACCAGCTTAGTCCATTTCTGGCAGCACAGGGTACAAGGTGGGGACCAAATCTAGACAGGGCACAGTCCATCGTAACACATACACAGACTATAACATTTTAGAGACACTTACAAATATAGCAATATGTGTGTGTGTGTGTGTGTGTGTGTGTGTGTGTGTGTGTGTGTGTACCATCCCCACTGCCAGACTACTAGACGGCTGAATTGTTCTGACCTAGTTTCTCTGCACAGATAGGGACTGTCGACTGTAACATCACTTTTCACTGCTGCTCCTACAGTCTATACATTTTCTTTATACCTATTTTTCAGTATCTCTCTCTCTCTCTCTTTCTCTCTCTCTCACCCCCTCTCTCTCCTGCTGTGCACTTGCACTATCAGTTACATCCTCTAATGAGTTAAATGCAGCATGAACGGCTGGCACTATCTTCCACACTGATTCCCAATGTCCCATCATGCACCGCAACAACCTTAAACTACATGAGCCAATTCAAGCGCAAGGCAACAGCTATAAACTCAAGAACATGATATTGTCTCCATACATGCCAAACCAAAGTAAACCAGTCATTATAACACCAGCTCCCTGAGGTAAAGCTTCTGTTAATGTTAACTAACATGGAAAAATGTGTAACTTTATGACATGCATTAATCCATGGTTCCTAGAGGTTAGTGGGTAAGGATCTTGTAAGGGGACCCAGTATTGGTCACTTCGGATTGCACCTTCCGTTGACCCCAATAATCATGGGTCTTAAACCCCCATAACCTGAAATCGTGCATCAGAAATTTGTTAGACCAATAACTTGATTTGAATTTATAAAGCACATTCTAAAGGTAAGTAAGATGTGTGAGCTGGATTTAAAGCCCTCATTAAAACCTCATTCACAGTGTGGATTTGACATTGCAGCATGTTCTTCCACAGTAAAACGTGTCCTTGGCCTCTCTGTAGGAATGTGTGGTGCGTGATGTTTCCTCCATCTGCTTCTGCTGCTGAAACCAATCCAAACATGCAGCATGTGAACATATCACACCTTCATGCACGTGCCAATTGTCTGACATGCAAATCATTATTATAAATGGTTACTCACAAATACCGTGACTGGTCCTACTTATCAATAGGCACGTCGGTATAACATTTTCATCCGTAAATTATGTCCTGGATTGGCTTTATTTTGGCCAAATTTAAAGGTGGAGGTGGATAGCTGATCCAACACGAAAGTCTCCTTGCATAGATAAACACAAAACAAACTGCTACATTCAACCCAAACAGCAGAAGCAGAAGAGAAACTTGACGATTAGAGCAGGTGGTTGTTGAAATCAGAAATTTTGGCTATAGGCATCAAACATAAACATACAAACCAAAGAAAATTCATGCAGTCCAACAACGTCTAATGCAGTAATATAGGATAAAAAGTGAACTCGTGTCAAGACATGAAGATACAGATATCTTTTTTCCCAACAATCTGTTGAGTGAATCTTGAAGAGTGAAGCACAACGAGAAAAGGATGTGTGTGCTGTCATCATGTGGTATGTAAAGAATAAAGTATCATGGGGCTGGACCCCAGATGAAGCTATAAGATAAGCTGAATTATTTGAGAGAGCACTAAAATATGGAAAAAGAAAAAGTAAGGCATGTGACGGGAGTCTTGTGAAGGGTGTCTGAAGAACTGGTCAATGAAAGTGCTTCTGTAAACAAAAGATGACTACATAACATCTGGCAAACATTTTAGAGGGCTGGCTAAGTGGCTGCAGACTCATTCAGATCAGGCTCACTAATGTGGTTCTGACATTTCCCTTTGTTTTGATCCACAGAAATATTAAAAGGATTTATTTTTCTTGATCAAGAACAAACACTAAAGCCTGTTTAGGAACTCTTAAGTGATCTCCCATAAGCTCTTCTTTGACTGGACTGACTTGTTCTAATCTGCCACATGAAAGATTAGAGAAATCACAAATGAAACGAGACAACAGTGTGCTGACCTTCCGTCATCTGAAAATGTTCATGTCCACTGTACTTATAAAGCTGAAAACAACCAAGACCTGTAATTACACTGCCTAGAAGAACAGGGTGTATTTTGTGCCCCCCACACAGTCAGAAGGATGATTAGAGAGAACAATCAGTTATCAAAGGATCACAGCTGGAGCTTTTTGGGTCAGCAGCTCTCCATATCTGCAATTAGATGCAAACTTAATGACTGAAAACTCTTCGGCAAAGCAGTGGAATTTCTTTCATCTAAAGGCCGTTCTGCACCTAATGGCCATTTTTTCAGGCGCACGATATACTAATAAATCTGCCTAAAAGTAGCCTGAAAATAATAATGAAACTAAGAATAAAGTTAAAATGAGAATAGCCAGTTCGAAATGGGAGTCATAAAATGTATAAAACAGGTAAATTGAAGGTAACTGCGTGACGGCGGTGCAGCTACGATACATTGTATCAAAGCATTTGTTACTGTACCGCATACTACATACAGGGGGCAGTATCCAGTACATACTAGTGTAACATGCAGTATGCACTATAGTAGTTTTCCATTTCGAATGCAGCTAGTATCCTCCACACAAAACCTTTCATATTATTTGCCCTCTGTTTGACTTTTGCAAAATCTCACAGGCGACAAATACTCACTGACTTCTGGTGTTGGCATAGCAACAACCAAGATGGCTTACTGTAGACATGCAGATGGACAGGATCAGGCACACAAGATAACAGCTTGCACATGCTGTTTGAAATAAAAGTAGATGCAAGGTTACAGCGATACTATTTAAAATTGATAAATACATTCTGTTGCCGCTTATACTGTCCGGTCACATGGATGTGTAATGCTTTTTCATTTTTGATTAATGCAATAAAATGTATGAATTATTGGACAACACTGGTAAAAAAAAAGCCTCCAGGTACAACTATAACTGCAAAAAATTGCAAAGACTGCGTCTGTGCCAATGGTTCAAGTACATCTATACACTGGCCCTTATTAAAAGGTGATGCAATTGTTATAATTTTTATAGAGTTTTTATAGTTTAATTAACCAATGGTATCCTAGAAAACTCACAACATATAAATCAGGTAGCACTCAACAGCTTTAAAGGCAAACCTGATAAGACACACAAAAGCGGTGGTACATCACGTCTCACTCAAGTGATTCAAAATAAATGTTAAATTTCTTCAAAATAAAGGTACAAATGCAAACGAAATGATCGCACAGTAAAAATGCAACTATCACAATCACAATTTTGCTGCAAAAAAGGTTGCAGGTCATGAAATAAAGGGAAGAATTGAGCTGCATGTTGTATGGTTTTGAAACGTTTTTTATGTCATGTTCGGCATATAACAGCCTTAGCGTTAAGTAAGCCTCAAGATGTCATTAAGCAATAATACAAGAAAAGGTGGATTTGGCATAAAAAAATGTGATTATACAGCAATGATAAATCCCCACTGTTAAATATGATGGAGGATGTGTGAAATTCTGGAACATTGTTATGATAAAAGGCATACTAGAATCCATTAAGTAGCAGCAGATTTACATAAAAATCTGGTGACCTCTGCCAAGACGCTGCAGCTGGGCCCAAGAAGGCAATAATCCAAAATATGTCATTAAATATGGCAACTTTTTATAATACAAATCTGAAGCTAACTGAGAGTCGATAGAGATGTTGTACTTTAATCCCAATTGGTTATAAAGGTCTAGCTGAACGATCGTTCATGACTCTTTTAACTGCAGCTCTGAAGGCTTGACGTGATGACACCAGAGTCTTGGTCCTCCCAAGGTTTCTTCCTTCTACTATCATGGAGTTTTTCCTTTCCACTGTCGCCCTAGGCTTACTCAGTTTGGGATTGGCCTTTAAAGATAATATAAGATTGTAAAGCAGCTTTTAGACAATGTACCATTTTAAAAAGCGCTATAGAAATAAATTTAACTTGACTTGACTTGACTTGACTTGACTTGACGTTGAACGCTTCTATTCAAAGTCTGAAGTGTGTAACTCATGTCTGCAAGTTTGGGGATTGGGATTAAAAAAATACAATTGAGCTATTTGAAGAACGCTGCATGTGTGCCTGAAATGTTATTTGGCCTTACAATCAGTTTAGCCTTAGAGCACATCACAGTACAACCAGCCTTGGAAACCAGATAGGCCCATGTTTAGTCTTTGAAACAGACACTCTCCCTCTTACGAACTTCCTGTAATTAGTGCAGGGTGCAGAGGTTTGGTCAGGTGTCCCAAAAATGCTGGTATCAGAATCATCTGTCCTTATAACAAAATGAACAGAATTACTGTTTCTCTCATACATCTTTGCAGATATAAAAGGGTTGGCTTGGTTATTGAGAAATTATTATCTGTATTAGATATCAGTCAGAACGTAAAGCTTTTAGGATTATATGGAGAACTGAGAAATCATATCCCTGGTGCATAGGACATTTATCCAGAGAATAACTCTATTGCAATGAATTGGTAATAAACATATTACTGAACTTACACCCTTGTTTTATTGTTCTTATAACTAACCTCCAGTGACTTTCTGCTTATGACCATGGAAACCATGGAAACGTTCATATTTGCACAGACTTTGACATCATATTAATTGCATTTCTTTTAGTTTTGCTAGTCGCTTTATACCTAGGTGTGTAACGATGCCTTGTAACATGATGCTCTGCGATGCAGAAATGGGACAGTGTCAATCGTCGTGCACACGATGCATTATGTGTTCTCCATTTTGGAATGGAACACAGTTTTACACACCTACTTGAACGAGAGTCTTAATCACTTTTACTTGCAGGGGATGAAAGTACACTTTTTGTTTACATTTTACGATAAAAAGTATGTTATTTTGAAAAGGAACGCCATTTTTAATTGTTATTCTTTAGAAACAAAAAGGAATGTTCTCCTCTGATTATTTAAGATACATTGAAGCTACAGTACGATCATTTAAGATAATGCATTTACATTTACAATATTTAGCAGACACCCTTATCCAGAGCGACTTAAAAAGCGTTGTAGGACAACAGTAACATATAATAATCTATTCCTAATAATCAGGAATCTAAACAATAATACACTTCTGAAACTGTAAAGGTTGATTTTTGTTTTTTTTTAAAGGGGAGAAAGACAAGGGTAGGGGTTAGTTAAGGTAAGTGCGGAATAAGTGGGCATTTAAAGACATTAATGCCTTTATTGTTATTGTACAATTATCAAATAAAATTAGGATTGCTACTTCAGAACAGTGTTAGTCTATAAAAAAACAAAATACGAGTCACAGAGACAGGTTTTAAGTTAAACACACAAAAACTTTGCACGTCAGGATTATTATTGCACTGATTATTAATGAAAAAAATTAAATTTAAGTAATACTGCACAGAGGCCAACCTAAACCTAGTGTTTCTAGTAATTTATTTCAACTGCAAGGAACAAATATTTTATTGTTAAGAAATGTATACAGTACACTAAGGACAAATTTTATCTATTTTGTTTTATAATTTAGTTCATTTTCAAATTTTTCTACTACTAATTTAACTTTTATTATTAATTTTTTATTTATTTATTGACTTGATTTTGCTGTAATTTAATATACTTTTAGTATTTATTTCATTAGCATCTAGGCCACCCATGGAGGTCGGGTCCCCTGTTGTGTCTTGGTCCTCCAAAGGTTTCTTCCTACCATTTTAGGGAGTTTTTCCTTGCCACTGTCGTCCTAGGCTTGCTCAACTTGGGATTGGCCTTTTAAGACAGTGTAATATTGTGAAGCTGCTTTGAGACTATGCTACGTTGTAAAAATAAAGAAATATAGAAATAAAATTGAATTTAATCTTATGCTTAAACATACTAAATGCTTCCTTAGTACTGATTTTATTCATTTTAATGTCTACGTGGCTCGTTGGGTAGCGCTGCTGCCTCGCAGCGAGATGGTCCTGGGTTCAATTCCAGGTCGAGCAACCTGGGTCTTTTCTGTGTGAAGTTTGCATGTAGTCCGGATTGCCTCCCACAGTGCAAAGACGTACGTGTCTGGTTAAGTGGTGACTCTAAAGTGGACCAGTTTCATTTACACAGATCCTGCTCTAATTAAATACTTCCCATGGGAATGTATAATTCCTGGCTAATCCCTCATTGGCATTTAAAATGTTTCAAACATGAGTGTAGGACTGTGATGTGACATATAGGTTAAGGTACTGGACTCTGTACCTGGATGTCCTTGGTTCAAATCCTACCTCTGCCAAGCTGCCAGTGTTGGGTCTTTGAGCAAGGCCCTTAACTCACAATTGCTTGAAACGAGCGCCTGCTAAGTGACAAATGTAAGTGCCCTATGATGGATTGGCACCCTGAGCAGGGTTGTTCCTGACTTGCACCCTGTGCTACCAGCTAGGTGACCCTTGCGACCCTGTCCTGTTTCAGACAGATAAGAAAGTAAAGAATGTTTAAATAATGACCAGATCTGTTTGATTTGACTTCAGGTGTGGTGGTATTGTGTTTAGAGATTTAAAATACATTCCACAAAGTACTATAAGAAAACGATGTATTATATAAATTGCATATAATGTGCAAATTTGCAGTATAGAGAATATATAAGGGGGTGGCTCGGTGGGTAACACCGCTGCCTCATAGCAAGAAGGTCACGGGTTCCGGTCCTTTCTGTGTGGAGTCTGCATGTCCTGCCCGTGTCTGTGTGGGTTTCCTCCCACAGTCCAAAGACATGTGTGTTAGGTCAATCGGTGTATCTAAAGTGGCCCTTAGTGTGTGACAGTGTGCCTGACTGTGTGTGTGTGCCCTACGATGGATTGACGCCATGTCTTGGGTTGTTTCTGCACTAGCGCCCATAGTTGCCGGGTGGGCACCGGCTGGCCATGTGGATTAAGTGAAGATAATGGATGGAGAGCATGTCTAAACAAATATCTAACAATAACATTTACCTACATTTCATTAAATACACCCAATGAATCCAAAGCACCTGGTCGGCAGCGATGTTAATGGTCACAAGTTGCCCAAAGCCCTTACTGAGTAAGCCTAGGGTGACAGCGGAAAGGAAAGCGAAAAGGAAAGAAAGCACTCTGACTGCCTGTACCTAAAGAGACTTTTTGATATATCTAACTTGCTTTTGGTTTTGTCTGAATACATAAAAGGCTCACCAGTGCGTGCATGCTTAGAATAAACATTTTGTCTCCGGAATAACCATTGTGGGTAGAAAACTATTCTGAAAACATCCGTTTCAACCACAATATAAAGTGCCATCATATGCATTTCACTGCTGACTGTTTTGAGTCTCGCTTAATGTACAGTTATCCAAATATCCCTTCCAGTTCAGACAAACAGAGAGACAGCGTTCAGAAGCCTCTATACAGCTGCTCTGGGAATTCACTTCAGCTGCCCTTTTCTCACTCTGGGGCCAAACAATAGAATGATCTCACAAAAACGAACGGCACAGGATACATCTAGAGCTACTAAGATGTGATGTCGGGTCTAAAATGTCAGCAAACAACTGTGGAATGACAGGAAGTGAGGTTTGAGAAGACAGTTGAAATTCTTCTTGCTATTGTTCCCACAAAGGCCAAATTCTATCAGGTCACAGAATATGGGAGAGGGAAATGTATACTTTGAGGAAGAACAACAGGGGTGATGTCATACAGCTTTGGTCTGTCCTGAACTGTAAATGAGCTATGTGGGAAACTGCTGGGGTAAGGGTGGCAAAAAAAGTCTGAAAGTCATGCAAGAGGCAAATCATATCTTTAAACGTTAGACTTGTGAAATGTTTGGTTTTGCAAATGATGGTTCGGCTTTAATCAGACTGTATTATATCTGGTGAGGGAGGGGCTTAGTAATATACCTGTCTAAAGATTAGTTGACATGTTTAGAGATAATCTTTGTGGATCAAGTCAGATTACAGCTAAATGACACGTTTAAACCCCATACAATGTGAAATGAATTGTTGCTTGGGTTTAATGATGTGGTTAAGATGTAAAAATGCACTGGATCCCAAACCCTGCACTAACCAAGTATTAAAAAATAAAAGTGTGATTTAAACCACGTTCACCTCAATGTCTGTAGCGTCTACTCACCACGTTAGCTGGACAATTTGATATTTTATGCATTTGAAAGCTTTAACATACTGTATCGACAACACCTGTTTTCAGTATTTTTAGAACCACCTATTTTTAGAACCTTGTAATGGCACCACAAAGTACACTAGGGGATTTTATGATTTGTATACATTTGTGTATATACAGACTTCATGATATGTATGAAACACACACACACACACACACACACACACATATATATATATATATATATATATGTATAATGCTCACAAAAATTAAGGGATACTTTATTTGGAATTATTCCCTAATTTTCATGAGCAGCATATGTGTATGTGTGTGTGTGTGTGTGTGTGTGTGTGTGTACACATTTAGGTGAAAGTTCAGTGTCCGGACCTGTGTAAGAAACTCCATATACAATGTCAGGATATTTTACATATTTTTCTGAAATTGCAGGAACTCAATCCAATCTGAACATTTTTATTCCCAAAACTTTAATACTACACCCAACATTAACCTTAACCTGTCACCAAATGAGGAACTTTTATTAATTACCTACAATCATTATTATCTCTAAGGGAAGTCCTGACATTTACATTTACGACATTTAGCAGACGCCCTTATCCAGAGCGACTTAGAACTTATATAGTCTTACAATTCAAGCAATTGTGGCTTAAAGGTCTTGCTCAAGGGTCCAACTGTGGCAGCTTGGCAGAGGTGAGATTTGAACCCTGGACCTTCTGGTCCAGAGTCCAGTACCTTAACCTCTAGACTACCACAGTCCACAGTCCTAACATCAATAGTGTAACAAACCTGTGTTTATCCACAGACTTACTGGTCACTTTATTAGTTGGACCTCCATTACATCTTCAGAACTACCTTAATTCTTCATATATTCAACAAGGTACCAGTAACATTCCATAGAGGTTCTGGTCCATACGGACATGGAACATGATCCATTTCCTTCCAAAGTACATCCAGGCAGTGGATATTTTCTCTTGTTCAGTTTGTTCTCTGTAAACCCTAGAGGTGGCGCTGTGTTGGAAAATCCCAGTAAGTCAGCAGGTTTTGAAATACTAAGACCATCACATATATCACCAACAATGCCACGTTCAAAGTCACTTAAATCCTCATTTTGATGCTTGGGCTGAACTTCAGTAGCTCGTCCTGATCATGTTAGACTAAATAGAGTCACTGCTGTGTGATTGGTTGATTAGATATCTGCTTTAACAAGTAGGTGTACCTAATAAAGTGGCCAGTGAGTGTATGTATATGTCTCTCGCACACTCGCACACACACACACACACACACACACACACACGATGAAATAACACTACATAAATACTTGCGGTTACCAACCAACCGTCTTAACATCATGTTACTGTTACATTAGACTAGTTAAAAATAAAAAAAGAGAGACTTAAGCCGCACAAGGAGCTGGTTTGCAGATACAGTTTTTAATGTATCACAACAATGAGCAACAAACATACTTGATGAACTATTTCCAGAAGAAGTTGTTCAAATACCATCTACAATAAACGTCATTTCAACTATGACAACAGGTCTGTGACAAAATAAAAAAGTTCCAAAACCATGTTATTACCGTAATACGGTACAGCTGAGACCTCAAACATTACAGTAACAAAAACTAATGAGACTACTCTCTATATATAAAACATCAATAACATTTTTGGTTTAGTTTATTTAAAGTTTTAGCCATAGGGGCTTCTTTTTTATTAAAACCTCAGGGTGCATTTCCTGTGTTACCCAGGCGTTGAAAGTACATATTGTGAAGAATATGATTGCGCCGTGTGATGATCCCTTTGATATCCAGAAGAACAATCCTAATTTCAACCTTTAGAAGGTGTCCTCTTATGCGTCACACTATCCATCCATAAAAAAAAGTTTTGTTTTTTTCCTTTGTTTTTTTTTTTTCTTTTTGGCTGCTGTGCAGTTGCAACATTTATGTACAGTTCTATTGACGGACCATCCTTAGTTTATGTTTAATTGCTTTACCAGTCCTTGTGTGGGAAGCATTCTGGTCCAGGCTTACACCTTTAAGCGAGCGGTGCAAGCTGACAGCTCAGTCTCGTAATGCTCTTCCACATTCAGGGAAAGGCTAAAGCATGTTCTAAAGCCTTTGGAATCAGGACAGTCGCTTATGTTTTGGACAGAGGCAGGATTGCACCTTAGGAGGCCAAGATGTCTCTTATGAAACACAATCAAAAAGTGTCTTCAGGATTAAAATAAATGTTAAAATAGTAAAAATCTAAATAAGAACATTAGAAAGTTCACGTAAAAGAGAATCGAAAACTGACATTTGTGTTTCAGCTTGGAAACAAAAACAGAAAAAAAACCAAAAACAAAAAAAACCAAAACAAACAAAACCCCACCTGTACAGTAAGAAAAAGGAAAATGAAATGTTACTTGATTTCATCATTGGAAACAATTTAAAGCATGATTTGATTTAACCTGTCAAACAGTTGCATTACATGCTACTTGTTCATCTCAGAATAGGAATACCAAAAGCAATACATTTTTGCATTTCTTCATATTAATAAATTTTTTACCATGCACAGCCAACTACGAATATGTACAACAGCTTAGCTTTCTTTGTTCACGAGCCTTTAACTTTCATACAAACAGCCTTCTGTTACTTTGGAATGAATCACATGATCCTATTTTACCAAACAAGAGAGTGATTCGGTAACACAAAAAAAAAAGACAAGGAAAAAAAAAATCTAATTGAACACCCATGACAGCTTTCACATTCTTTAAGTTCCACAAAAAGAAGGAAAATCCTAAGAACGCAAAACAGTTCATGATTCACTATTCTGCATGGTAAGAAACAATATGGTAGAAAGAAGGTATGGCAAGCAAATTAACATTAGACTGTAGCAGCAAAACGGTGTTATAAGATAATACTTCATAATGCATATATGACAGAAAAAAACGACCAAAAAAAAAAAAAAAACCAAACCGATGGTCAGCTGTATGACGGAACAACAGAAGTGCCCAGAGTAGAATGGAAGTTACATGACCCATACACCAGCGGCAGTGTACGGGTGTAACACTGTATTCAGTCCTACAAGTACAGGGAAAAACTTGTATTTATACAAAACAGATGTTTACGTCCCCCCTTTTAAAAGCAGCTTTCTTGCTTACAAGAAGCAAAATGTTCATACCTTTTTTAAAATAATTTGTCTAACTTGCACTTTAACAGTTTCAAGTATACAGTACTACTTTCATGGATGCACCAATTGATAAATAGGTCTCTGGATTGTTAGGCGTCAGCCTTCAAACAAAGGTGGACCAATCTGTTGCTGCACTAAACACAAATAATAATTAAAACAAACAAAAAACAAACAGACATCTCTATTAAATTAACACGTGGCCTACAAAAATGGTACGCAGTAAACAAAATAAGTGCACTATTGTCCAGACACGAGCAAGTACCGTAACAGTTTAGCAATTCACAAATGAAAAATGTTCTATTCACATAATCGTCGAGAGACTATCAAAACTAGAATTATTACCTCTTCAGAAAAGGGCGTGGTCAGAGGTAAAAGCGAGGAGGGTTAAAGTTGGCACAGATTATTAGTATATTATACAAGAACAAAAAGGGGTGCTGGATATAAATAGATCTTGTGGCAAAACTGGCAAACACGGGGGGGTGGGGTGGGGTGGGGGATGGGGGCGTACACATTAATCCAGCGTTCGCCATTGCGCAGTGGTAAAACCAGACCGTCTCGTAGGGCAAACTAAAAGGATATGCATGTGTCTTGTAACAGTTAAATCGTCTCTTGGTACACTACACACATCAAGAAAATGCGTCCGATAAAGCTTGACATGTTTTGGTTAAAAGCCGCGTGTTCACCAGGCTTCGTTGCTGCTTCAACAAATGAGAAATGTTATGTTCTGACCTGAGAATTTAAAGCTACTGGATTACACCTAACTAAACTAAGAGAAATTTTCTCTTTGAAAGTTCTGGATCATCATCCCATACAGTACATGCTAGCATTAGGAAATCAATCCAGCTGAGGTGCAATTTGCTATCGTGAGAGTTTTTGGCTTGAAACAAGCTCCAAAAGAACTTGTGAGATTTTTGTCCTACTCATTAGTTTTTGTATACAATATAAGCTCAGTCAAGCATCTGCAACAGTTCTGTCCATAACAAAAATCAATCGATATCTTGCCAGCATATCAATATGGGAAAAACAATCCTGAGTCAATAATTTGGTACTGTAATTTTTTTTGGGTTAGAGAAACTTTGGAACTGCAGTTAAAAGTCTTATTTTTTCTTTGAAGGGATCCTGTTTTCACTCCTACTACACACTGAACATATCCATTCTCATACTACTGAAATTGCCATCTAGGCCAGGGGTGGCCTTAGCCTTGACTTCCAACGAGTTATCTAAGTCATCCAGCTTCTGGCTTAACTCACTGTCAGACTCGTCTGAACAACTTTCGGTGGGTAGCGAGGTTGGAACCCCTGAGGTGCTGCACGAAGTTGAGGTAACCGTTGAAGGCAAGGAAAGGGGAGGAGGAGAAGCAGATGGGGAGGAAGCAGCTTTCCTGGCTGAGGCCTGGAAAAGAAGATTTGGCCAGGACTTCATGGACAAGCGAGAGAGATGGGGAAAGGTGTTATTAGAAGAAGCTGCAGACTGCGAGGTAGATGTGGTGTTAGGATTAGGGGAGCAGACTGAGTGAGGTAATAATCTAGCATGCTCTTTGGCATTTCTCATTGCTTGTTTGATTGTTTTCTCTTTGTGCAAGCTCGACTGAAGGTGTTGGCCCAGCGCTTCGTTCCCACTAACAGCCACGTTGCAGGCTATGCAGTTATACATGCTCACCGCCTTGCGAAGCACCGTCTCTTGCGTGTCGGTGAAAGGGTGGCCGAAGTAACAGAAGGACTTCTGATGACGCACTGCCGAGTCTTCGTCGGCAAAAATCATCTGGCACTTTCTGCATATAAACTCGTGTTTGACGGACGGAATAATAAAAGCGTCTGGGAAGTCTGAACTTTGGGCCGTTTTCTGGGGTTCTTCTTTTGTGCTTTCTTTCGACGAGCCTTTATCATCCTTAGCTTCGTTCTTTGCTTCCTCTTTTGGTCTCAGCGAGTTGCTCTGCGTGCTGGACGACTTCACGGGAGGCGTTTTTTGCTGTTGCTCGTGTTGCTTCTGTTGCTTCTGCAGGGAATCCTGGAGAGACTGCTGATACTGCTGGTACTGCTGCAGGATGGCGGTCGGGGACAGGCCTGCGATGGCTTGTGGAATGGCGGGGCCGTACGGGAACAGGTTCTCCATTCCGCACAGGGGGGGAAAGTAGCCCCCCTGCACTCCGCCGGGAAGCTGAGGCGAGAAGCAGGACGCAAAGCCAGGGATGAAGTAAGGCAAGAACTGGCCCCCTAAGAAGGAGCTCGGATCGCCGGCGAGGGCGTTCTGAAGTGCTTGCAGTTGTGCCAGGTCCATTGAAGCTTCACCTCCGACTTTTCCCATCACTGCTGAAATCTTCTCCTTTCTCTTCGCACCAGGGGTGTCGGCCTCTCTTTCCTTGACCTTCACGGGCTTCTCCAACTTCTTGTCTTTCTCGGATACTTTGCTGTGCTGCTCAGTCTGGCTGGCTGCCAAAGGGGCAGGAGGAACAGGAGGAACGGTAGGAGCGGGAGGAGGAGGTGGAGGAGGAGGTGGAGGAGTCTGCAGAAGAGTCTTGGTTGGGGTACTGCTCAGAGACATGGCAGGAGAAGGGGTGGCTGGAGTAGGGAACCCGAGCATGCCAGCACCAGGAGACGCTAAAGCTGCAATACAGTGAGTATAAATAAAATTTGAATTCGTAAAGCCACTCAATAAGTCTGCACAAACGACATAATGAAGTATTTTTTATGGTTCAAAACATTACTCAACATACTCTATAAAGTATAAAATAATCTAAACCATACAGCAGTAGACGCAAATAGCGTTGGAATCCCAGCATATCCCACCCATTAGGTTTGACCTTACAGTAAACTATATTCAATAATAAATTATGCATTAAATGTCCTCGTTATACAATCCAATGCATCCATCTTTAGTCAATAGTCAAGTGAAATTATGAAGAAGAAATTATTCAACCTAACAACCCTTGTGTTTGTCATACGAACTCACCAGGCGTATTTGGTGGGAAACCCGGAAGGGACGATGGCCCATTAACACCAGGAAGAAGGACTGGCGGGAGGCCAGGTATTCCTGGGTAGCCGGTTGGCAGGCTAAGGCCATGAAGTGCATTACTGTCCACTGCAGGTTGCTGCTGGGCTGGCAGGCTGAGGACATCGGTTGCCTTCTTCAAACGGTCCAGCTCTTGTTGAGCCATAAGCTGGCGAACGGTGGTGGGCGCGAGATAGTCTTTCTCCCTGTCCACCTGATTCCCCAGGGTTTCTCGCACCTTGCCGATGTGTTGCTTCGAGAAGATGTGATCCCGGATTGAAAGCCTAGCCGTATACTTGACGCCGCATAAAGTACACTCAGGCCTCGGTCCGTCAGGAGACCCTTGGCTTATCATGAATGGCTTTCCGATGTTTATTTTAAACTTCTTTTCCTTTGCTCGGGCGTTCTGAAACCAAACCTGGACAACGCGTTTCGGGAGTCCGATTTCGTTGCCCAGCATTTCACACTCCTGCATGGTGGGAGTCCGATAGTCGCTGAAGCAAGCCTTGAGGACTTTAAGCTGCAGGTTGCTCATCTGGGTCCGAAAACGTTTGTGTCCTGGTCTTTCGCCACCCCCTTTTGAATACTTGAAGGAGTTTGCGCTTCCAAATGGACTAGGTGAGCTCGGGTCAGCCAGGCTTGACGTTTCGCTCTTATCCGCATTTTCGTCCAGGTCGTCGTCTCTGCAACTGAAGTACTGCTCGCTGTCTTTGCCAGAGAAACTCAGAGCAGGACTGACCATGTTAAAGGGGAACCTGTCTTCACCCATGTCATAACTGTGCGCCAGATTCATTTTGTCATTCAGCTTTTCCCCACCATTGTACGTGAGGTTCTCGATCTCGTTATTCGTCTCATCACCGGTCGTCGCGTCGCTTATGGCCGTGTTAATGGACGAAGTCTCATCGAAGTCCATTTTGTTGGCATCACAGGACATCTCTGCAGAATTCATATTAAGCCCTTCAATCTCATCACTATTTTCTGCTTTCAAGGATGAAGGGCTTAAGAAGTTTTTTATCTGCGCCTCGGATGATTTCACTGGGGTGGAGGACGCAGCCGGAAGGTCGCACTCATTAGACTCCAACTTTGGTGGCACAAGTGGATATTCCATGAAACTGTATTTATGAGGGCTTTCGCCTCCATCATCCTGGAGCATCATCGGGCTTGGGGGCAAACTAAAACCCGCTTGTTTAGCCTCATGCCAGTGCCTGGAGCGTATGTGGCTATCGAGGGCTGACTTGGCCTTGAAGAGCGCCCTACAGAAAGGGCATTTTTTATGACTCTGCGAGGGCCCAACAGCTCTAAACTGCCCCTTCCTTTCTCTGGCACGGGTATTCTGAAACCAGACTTGTACGACCCTTTTCTTCAATCCCACCTCGTGAGCAATGTGATCTAACATTTTTCGGGTTGGGTTCGAATCAAGGAGGTACTTGTCATATAGTATTTCCAGTTGCTCTGGTGTGATGGTAGTTCTGAGGCGTTTGTCCCGGTGTTGGTCTTCGCTGCTGTTTCCACTGCCTTCCTTTTCATGAGAACCATCCTCTTTGTCATCTAATTTACGTTTCATGGAACCAGAGCCGGTAGCAGATGCGAGGCCAGAACTGCTCTGCGTTGGCATCTGGGAAAGTGCTCCAGACAGCAGCTGACCTGTCATTAGAGGGTTATTGGGGTCAAATATCATGTAGGGCATATCCAATGGCCTCTCTAAGAACTGCGAATGCAGGAACTGGTTTTGAGCCGCGAGGAAATGCATATGCTGATGTTCTTGCCACAGTTCTACAGTCGTGAAAGCGATCTTGCATTGGTCACACTGGTACTGTAACATCTGAGGAGGAAGGCTGTTAGTAATCGAAGAGAGCGCAATGGAGAGAGGGCTGGTCGGGACAGCTGCAGACTGAGGTTGGGAGTGGGGTCGGGTCATCTGCTGCTGAGGGACTTTTTGGGGAGGAGGTTGAGGGGTGGAGGCTTTAGAAGGTCGTGGATCAGCAATAAGTTTTGCCACTTGTGCAGGGGCGTTTTCAGACGCATTTGATTTTTCACCTAGGATCTCGGGTTTGGGAGACATTTTGCCAAAATCTGGACGTGGTGACGGCAGTAGTGGGGAGCTGGATCCAGAGCTGGATGCTGTGACGTGGGAATGTTTCGAATCTGTTTGCTTTGCAAAGACCTGCTCACTGTTGTCTGCATTTTCCTCCAATTGATTTTCATCCATACCGTCGTCATCCTCATCCTTGTAGCAGAGCTTCTTCTGGTGGGTAATGAGATCGAAAATGCGAGGGAAAATGACGCTACACTTCTTGCACTGGTACTGCATGTTGCTGGTTCGGATGTAACGCTCGTTTGTAAGCTCTTTCTTTTCGTTGTCCTTGGCATCTGCTTGGTTTTCGTAACTCTTCCTCGCTTTCTGGCGGGCATTTTGGAACCACACCACAATCACACGTGTTGGCAGGCTCAAAACCGTAGACAGTTGCTCAATCTCGTCGTCTTTGGGATAGGCATTGGTATCGAAAAAGTCCTGCAAAACTCGGAGTTGGTAGTCCGTAAAGCGAGTCCTCGAGGACCTCTTGTTTATAGTTGCATCGCTCTTGTAGTATTCTAGTGCGTTCATCTGGGACTCAACTCTGATATCTTCCAGTGTGGTCATGGGAGGAATGCTGAAGTTGTACGGCGAGTCTTTACTCCGCTGCCTCTCTTTGAAAAGCGTGTTGCGGAACCAGTGCTTGATGACTTTCTGAGGAAGACCCGACTTCTCGGCCATCTCTTGTATTTGATCCTCATTGGGAGAGTTGTTGATGTCGAAGTAAGTGCGGAGGATTTTCAGCTGATCGTCTGTGATTCTGGTTCGAGGACGCTTGAACTGGGATTGTCGCAAGAAGTTTGGATCCAGTCCCAGTTGCTGTTGACATAACTGCGTGAGGTCAGAGGATAAAGAGTCCATTGTTGGAAGCTGCAGAGCAAGCTGCGGGGGTAGCCCAGGATGCTGCACGGACTGCATCATTAATGGTGGGAATATTGGCAAGTCGAGAGAAACGGGAAGTTGCACTTGCGGTGGTGCGCTAGGCGGTGGCGGTGGTGGAGGAGGCGGCGGTGGCGGCGCCGGAGCTTGCAAAGGTGCTGGAGATGGGGTTGGGGCCTTTCCTACTGTAGTGGTGGTAGGGAGGATTGTTGGTGGAGCTGGGGTTGCAGGAGGGGGTGGTGGTGGTGGTGGAGGGGGGGGGGGTGTCTCTGGAGATGGAGGGTTTATGGGATAGAGCTTATCATATGCCTCTCTGTATTGCTGGGCAAACTTCTCCAGCTCCATATATGGAAAGAACTGACCATGCACATGTTCCTGATGGCTCTTGAGGATTAACATATTAGAGAAGAACTTTCCACACATTCCACACTCGAGTTTATCATTTATTTCTTCCTCTCTGTTCTTTTTCTGGCACTTTTGTCTATTCTCGTTGTACTGAATGACCAGTTCGAAGCCAAAGTTTTCCAGTAGGGCCTTTGCAGCGTTTCCTCTAGCCCCAGAAATGATGCGTGGTGGTGGAATTAGAGGTTCTGAAAATTTCGGCTTTTTCACATCTTTACTGTCTTTAGTGCTGTCAGAATCGCTGACACTCTCTTGCTTTAACTTGTTCTCCTGCTTTTCCAGGTGCTCTTCGGCTTCCCTAGACATCTGAATCTCAGACACGGAAATGTGATTTGGTTCCGATTTCGGCTTGGGCTGCTGGATCTTTTGCTGCTGCATCTGAGAAGCCTGCTGTTGCGCTTGTTGCTGAGAAAGCTGAAGCTGCTGCTGGCCCAGTTGATGCTGTTGTTGCATCTGCTGCTTTAGATCCTCGAGGAACGATCCTGTCATTCCCGGCATCCCAAAAGCGGCCGAATGCAGTGCCAGTTCCGGACTGAGGTTAAACTCAGCCCCGGGAATATAGAATGGAAAAAGGAACTGTGGCTGCTGAAACTGCAACAAAGCCTCTGGTGTCATCGGGAAGTGAGGGAAAAATGCTGGATTGAGAAACTGCGGCTGGAAGAAGGCAGCCTGCTGCTGGAGCTCATGTTGCAGTTGCATTTGAAGCTGTGCTGGTGACGGGGTCGACTGAGGTGTGGGCTGAACAGCGATATGATCAGTAGTTTGCTTGACGTTGACTTCTTTGGTATCTGCGCTGTTCTCTTTGTTCGAAGATACTGGCAAGCTCACAGAATCAGCAGTTCCCTGACTAACTGGAACAGGGCTGGTAGACGGTGCCGCTCCATTTCCACCACTTCCCCCACTGTTACTGGGCTCCAGTTTGGCAGTTCTGGCTTTAGTCTGATGAAGAACGGATCTCATATGAATCTCCAGGGTTGAACTTTGGCTATAGGCAACGTTACATATATTGCATTTGTACGGTTTGTTGTCCACGTTGTTACTGGTCTCCTGGGGAACCGGGCTCGAGGCTTCTTGAAGAACCTTCTTAAGCTTGTGCAAGTGCGAGACCGAGTTGTAATGAACGAGCAGAATGTTCTTCTGAGTAAACGACTCCTTGCACACCGTGCATTTGTATGGGCGTGAAGGGTCTAGGAACTTCTCCATAGTGAAATTCGGACCTTTTCTAAATGGCAAGGTTCGCTTCGGTTCAGAACCCGTTTCATCAAGCAAGGAGCTGCTGTCACTTCCAGTGGGACTGGCCTTCCCTTCTTGGTCCAGTTCATCGTCTTTGTCCATTTCTTGCTCCAAGACTTGGGCCTCTTCCAGCGCTCTGGCCTCGCTCTCTGTGATATCTCCGTTGAGGGGCAGACTTCCACACAGCTGCTGTATTTCGGCTTCACTAAGCTCTGGGTGGCCAGTCTCCAGGTGCTTTCTAAGGGCAAGGAATGTCCTGAAGCTGCGCTGGCACAGGCTACACATGGTGGCTGCCCTAATGGCATGGTATTGGGAATGTATCTGAAGCTTCTGCAACGTCTTGAAAGCCAAGCTGCAGTGGTTGCAGCGATATTTATAGACATGCCGATCAGAGACTGAGAGCTGCTGGTGCTTCTGCAGGTCGCTCAGGTGCTCCTGCAGGGAATCAGGGCTCTTCCTATCCTGCCCAGTGGCTTTTTTCCAGTCGGGCGCCTCAGCGGCCTCTTTTGGGGGCTTGAGTTCCTCATTGGTAAGCTCAAGGTCACTTTTGTCTAAGCCTGTGATATTCTTCAAATCCTTAGAGCTGTTTCCTGTTGTGATAAAGATGTAGAGATTGTAAACATTTTTAGAAGCCTGTTTTGATGCCTTCCGTTATAGTCAGATTTTTGCCCTGACGTTTTACTGCATTATTTTGGTGATGCAGTAAATTTAATTATTAATATACTGTAAGATGTGGTTTAATTCGCTCACCCATGGGATTTCCAGATGCCTCGGGGACAACAGATGAAGAGTCCATTATAGATGGGGCTTTTTCTTGTACTGCTGCAGGTATAAGTGAATTATTGGCCAGTGGAACATCTGGACCTGCCACCTGGAATAAAAACAGAATACATGGAGTATAACTAAATTGTAAAGATGACTTTGAGACGCATTTAAAAAAATGAATGCTAACTGATTTCAAATGACAAATGACCACAGGGACTCGGGTTCAAGTCCCTGCTGGGCTTTTCAGTGTGATTGGGCACCAAGGGTGACTTCGTGGGTGACTGGTATCCTGTCCTGGCATGGCCCCTGGACTCTAGCTCAAGAAATACAATACTGTGCAAAAGTCTTAGGCCACCATTAAATATTTAGTTTGATAATAATTCTGGGTCTCTTTATTAAAATAGCCTGACAAGTACTGTACCTGCCCGAATTCACAAGAATAAGCAATGAATATGTTTAAAAGACGAAAACGAAGGTCAGATGACAACATTCAAGTTCACAACCCAGATATATGAACTACAAATGACATGCTAAAAGTTTGGTGTGATTTACGTACCGTCATGAGCAGCTTCTCCACACAGTCCGGAGCCACGCTGTGGAGGTGGGTGAGATGCAGTTGCAGGTGAATCTTGTTGCTCAGGACATCCTGACACAGGGGGCAGGAGATAACAGGCTGCATGGAATGCTGGGACATGATGTGCAGCTGCAGACGGTTTGCGTCCTTGCTACTGTAATTACAGTACGGGCACTGCTGCACCTGGAACAGAAACCGTTCATCATGACGTGGTCACGACGCACAGCCTACCGGTTGGAGGGTTGTGCCTTGGGAAAAAAGCGAGCCCTGCTAAACGCGAATCAACCACTTTTCATGTAATTCACTTACCTCTTGGACTAATTTTATTAGGGAAATATGATTGTCTGGATTTTCTAATCAGAAGATTAGAAATGACAAAGATGTGTAGCCTTTCAGACTATGCTAGGCTCTCATTACAGGGAGTACTTTTAAAGTGCTGTTTCCCGCCACCTGTCTTAATGTAATCCATTTCAGAAATGACTCAGGTCCTGCATTACTCTGGATCAACACAAGGCAGGCTAATACTTCATCAGTTTAAATGAGGAAGACACATTTAAAGAGATAAAACTGATAAAGTCTAGATCGTATGTCCTAATTTAGCACAAACATACCCAGATTTTAGGGGTGCACGACATGTGTTGTCTAAAATAATCTCTTGATTGTTGTTTTAATGACGTCTATGGCACTCATCAGAAAACAAGCTGGCGTTGTACCTAAAAGCCCATAACTAAAATTAAAAATGAGTGAACAAACTGTGCCAAGAGACAAAATACAGACAACACCTATGCTGGGCTATGCTGTTAGATTTAATTGACTCGCTCAGATAAAGGCGGTGTAACTTTGAAAAAAGAGATATTGCTTAAAAAAGGGCAAGCTACAAACTGTCAGAAATCGGTTGCAGTTAAAGCTAGCTTGTTATCCAGAAGTTATCCAGCCAAGGTACCAGCACAAAAACACACTCAGCAGGTTAGATTCGTCACCTAATATTCATTCTCTCTAGTTCAATATTGAGTATTTCTTTTTTCATGGAAATATTTTTCGGTTTACATTAAGGGGACACATTTTGCTGGACTTTTTTTACACCATCCCTGTAGACCACATTTAAAATGGTTTACACATGTTCATTATTCTTGTTTTGTTTTTACTTGCATGAATCAGCTTCAGGTAAACAGATAACCAGATTTCCTTACATTTCAATTTCCTTCAATGAAATTTCCATCGACGTTATTAATAAGCAAGCTAGTACACATTTCTGAAGAATGCAAAGGATCGTTTTATTCTCGTTTTGGACAAAATCCTCCCAACTGTTTTAACCTGTGTTTGCTAAACATACCTGCTCATTGCTAAGCGCCTTCTCCTCAGCTGATTTGGGTCTCTTGGGTGGAGCGTCACTTTCGTTCTCCTGTAGAAGTGCCCGTTTGCCCGTGGCAGCGTTCTCCAAAGATTCTTTAGCCAGTGTATTAACTCCTGAGAATAAACAGATAGGACATCTTGAGTCTCAAACCTTTCTTAGGCCCTCGATGCGGAAAATCTAATGAGCTCATCATCAAACCTGAGCCAGAGATGTAAGCGTAGCTCAGGGAGGTCATTTGATTAGAACGCGTCTATGATTACCAAAGAGAGTGACTAACTGAGCGCAGAAGTAAAGCACAAAAAATGAAACATGTGACAGAATTAGCTCTGAATGTTATTCAAGTATGTGTAAAAAGGGAATAAAAAATGGCCCGAGCGATTTCAGTGCATTCGATTTTGCTCAAATAAACGTCAAGTCTCAACTGCATTATCACTGCGCTGCATGTTAATCTAGCATTACCCATACTGCTTGGCTGTATAGACTCTAAAATCACCTTTCCTAGCATCACCCCTAAATATCCAGAGCACTGAAGGAGGTAAAATGTTATTACCATTTTCAGCTGAGCTCAATTCAGGAAATCAGCCCCCAGTTGTATTTAGAGAACGCTGCACAGAGTGATAAATCTTTCATTACCCTCCTCTCCAGATGCAGACAGTGTCCCGGCCATCCCATTCTAAGCTATTTATCCTCTCCCTGAGTATGCAGAACAGAGAGAAAACCCAGCCAGAGGGTACATTCTGAACCCGGTCACTCTGGACTAAATACTGCTGTGATGTAAGAATGTGTAAAAAAAAAAAAAAAAGATTTTTAAAAGCGTAAATTTGTGAGCGCTTTATTTGTTTTCGGCGCAGACGAATTTGCGTTGTGTGTTGCTAAGGCTTAATCTTTTTCATCATGAAGCGTACTACTTATTTTATTCTAATCCTACATATCAGGAGGGTGACATATTAGCCTGTCAAGGAAAGTGACACAGGAAGGCAAAACCCCCCACAAGGGTACAATATAATTTTCCAAGAGCATCCGAGTATTTTCTACAGCCTCAAATTGCAAGGTAATCTGTTTTTCGGCCTGGCTTTGATACGCCCGCAGTGTCGGGGAGGCCCGTCACATGCATTTCACGACAAACAGAAAAGCTCGTTTGCAGGCGCTCCAAACTCATCGGCGCACCGCATCTCCTGACCTCCCCCCCTCCTCTCTCTGTTTACTGAGAATTTCTCATTTTAACTTTCAATTTTCACCATATCGCAGACCATTTGCAACGAAATAATTTTCAAACCAAGGAGTCGACTGCCGGACAAATACCGGGTGCAAATACGCTTCTACGACGGCATGAGTCTTCCAATGATGGCCAGCGTTTTGAATGCATGGTTTTTTGGGCCTAATATGTTTGGACTACACAAGGATCCATCGCTATGATTTATTTTCCTAATCCAAACACTGCTTTTATGAGCACTAATACCAAATAGGAGATGGATACATGAAAATAAAGCTTCCAACAGTGTCTATGAGGTAAGTATAGATCATTGATCTGTAGATCCAGTACAACACCTGAATGGGGAAGAGTTCTAAACCATGGATTACATTTTGGCAATTACAGCCTGTCTTATGTTTTTTAAAGTGCATTTGTATGCCCTGAGTGGCTATTTCAGGATTTTAGTATTTAGAGCCCCCACTTAATGAAATCCCCCTTTTTCCTTTTGTCTTCAAAGCAATGAAGCAGCAGATAAAATAATTGTGGCAGCGTCCCCAGCCCCCAGTGACAAATGCACTTCAGAGGCAGGACGTCGGTTGATTAGATAAATCAAAACATGATTTATGACATTGAAGCTGTGTGCATTATAAGAGCCACGGCCTCAGACTGGCCACCCATCTTTATTTACAACTGTCTGTGGCATTTATAAAATCGCACTGCCTTTACAAGGCCTCTTTAAATACCTCTGATTATTCACCCGAATCGCTTTCCAACAGCAGAACCGACCTTACCGATCACGTGACTTCCAGCTCACGTGTTCTTCCAGCCTCTCGAGTCCAGTTCGCTTCGCACATCGGGACGTTTTAAAGCTTACATTTAAATGACAATAACGTGTAGCAGAATAATCTTCCTCTCTGCTTTCCAGCCAATGTCAATTAAACTGGACCTGCTTGATGACGGCAGCATGAATTTACTATTTCATTTCCTGGACCTCAGATCCACCAGTCTGCCTGAGGTTACAAGGCTATAAATAAGCCCGAGCCCTGAGTGTCTCTCGGTAACTTTACTGATATACGAGGAAAGCGGGTTAAGGTCAGGTATTAAGGTGACCCACGGTTCACTGGATAACATCTGAACGTCCTATTCTGAAACCCAACCAACGTCGTGAGCTCATCGGCTTCACCGTGACACTACACAAGAACGAGGCCAACTTGAGAATCCTAGCTGCAGGCCCTCAATGAAATATGTTAATAGCCAGCCAGTGCTGCTTATTCCAAATCTGGCAAACGGTGTCTCAAATGCAAATGGTCGATTTAAATGAGGTTAAATA
Organism: Parotocinclus spilosoma; assembly: GCA_033117975.1. Classification (NCBI taxonomy): domain Eukaryota; kingdom Metazoa; phylum Chordata; class Actinopteri; order Siluriformes; family Loricariidae; genus Parotocinclus; species Parotocinclus spilosoma. The sequence continues at coordinate 1,987,594 of JAVSBV010000083.1, read as the reverse complement.
CGCGCCATGGTGCAGGCTTTTTATTTCTTGGCATTATCTGAATTGCGTTTGAAATTAATATGAAAAATTGGGTATTGGGAACAGTCATTTCCTTATTAATTTGCAGGATGATGCAAGACATGGTCTTCCCAATAATGACAGCTCATTTTCATCTCTCCCAGTGTTTTCCGTCTAATTTCTCTAGCCCGAAGCCATTGCCCTGACACATTACGATCTCAACAAAACAAAGCAATCTGGAGTCGATTTGCATGAAAAATGCAATTTGGATTATAATTAATCCACAGTGACACTAGATTATAATTAGAAAGCAAATTAAGATGTGAAGACGAGCTACACGTTCTAACTGAACGCTGGCAGAAGATCTGCGTTCATCTGCGGTACGCCGGAGTCTAGTTCCGTCTCTTGTTGACCATATTACAGTATTTAATTTGAGTTATGAAAAACACATTTAGCATATGGCTCCAACAGTACAAAGCCATAAATCCTGACTCTTCCATCAGCAAGTAATGAATTAAGTGCTTAATAAATATAAGCAGCATCCATTTGCGGTCTAATACCAATTTCAATGTTGTTGCCTTAAAAGCACTGTTTACCAAAAAATAGGCTTCGACAAGAACGGGTCTGACCTCGGAAACGCGCAGTCGAGACCACAATGTTAAATGATGCCGTGAATAATGCGAAAGGCAAATTCTTGCTGCTGCCCGAGACGGGCCTGTCACAGGTATATGAGTAAAAGATAGATGACTAGCTAAACTAATAGGCTCTGTCCTGTTTCAGCATTTCTTCTGCACCATTGAACCCAACATTATGTATCTAGGTATGGCGTGCAGGAAAAGACACCCGATGTAATATTCATGGTGACCACATATTTCCATCTCATACATAAAAAGGCACGTATGAATTCTGATTTGGCAAAGCAAATATAACAAAGCCTGGAGGTAAGGGGTGCCAGATGCTAGCTCGAGGGGTTGCTCCCTGATCCCGACACAATGCTGGTTTGTAAGGGTTGCTGTCCTTGCTAATGTCCTACACATAAATGCAGATTATGATGAAGGCTTTGCGGAAGGCAAACACAGACTTACACACAGGGTTTTAAGGCTGGATATATATATATATATATATATATACATATGTATATATATATATACACACACATGAGTGCTATCTAATCCCACATTTTTATGTTATATGCGAAGTGCTAGAATCACCACAAAGGTGCTTAAAAATTATGAGCTGTTTCATTTAAAAAAAACAAAAAAACAATCTCGCCGGTTATTCTGTAATATTCTTCAACTTCTGCATATCTGTCCCGTCAGATGGTTCTGATTAAAATGGGTCAACGCAAGGCTACCGATAGCAGTTCCATGCAGCCATTATTAGCAGGAAAAGCCCCACGGTGGAGATGAAAGAGAGGAGAAGGCCAGCAGAGGAGGGTAGGAGCCCTGTGTGTGTGTGTGTGTGTGTGTGTGTGTGTGTGTGTGTGTGTGTGTGTGTGTGTGAGTGTGAGAGAGAGAGAGAGAGAGAGAGAGAGAGAGAGTGTGAATGTTGTGGGTGTGTGTTGGCGTGTGTTAACAGGGAGGGTTAGTGAGTAAGGAGGGAGGGTGCTAGAGACAAAAGACCAAAACTAAAGGTCTTACTGGAGTCTTTCTCTGTCCTCTTGCCCTCTTGGCCTTCCCTCTCGCTCGAGGCTTTGTCCCCGGCCGCAGCCACTGAGGAAGCTCGTCTTGGTCCCTCGGTGTCCTCACCTGGTTCCTCTATAAGGGAGCACAGGAAGGTGGTCGGTTACTGAGAGCTGTTTGGGGGCCACTCCCTAAGATGAGTTCTGTCCCTGGGGCCAGATCACACACCTCTCCAGATTGTTAGTATTAGGCAGATTACACAGAGAAATCTTTCAACTGTGTAGCACCCCAAGCACACACACACACACACACACACACACATACACACACACACCACACAACCTCCCTGCCTGACCGTGTTTAATAATTCTGTGGATCTCCATTACGCTGCCGGTGGATTAATCTGTTTATGCTGATAGCTGCTAGGTTGAGGCTCTGCACCTCTAATCCCTGAAAGGCCCACTGTTCCCTTTCATCCCGAGATCATTTGTCTCTCGCAGCGCTCATGTCACATTTTAATGAATTTTTAGCAGGCCGAGTTATGCCAGATAACCAGGCTCGCTTCTGCCTCTCCGGCCCGTTCTGTTCCCGTCGTTGTGCGTAGCAAAATAACAACACAAACTGGAGATATTTTTCAGACCCAGCACAACAGCGGAGAAAAAAGCTGGCGCTCATCGATTTAATTAACCCTTCAGAAGCACGTTCGTCGGGCACGACGTGGTCGCACGTGCGCATTTGCATGCAGGCACTCGAGTCGTTGCTTGGTAGGCGCAGGGGCCCTGGCACGGCGGATCCGTGATATAATTAACCCTTTTAAATTCCCCACGCAGAGCTGGCGCCAACGTTTTAAGTGCAACACATTAAGTGGAAATTATATACAGCATGAAATTTTCATGGCAGATGCTGAGAGTGATTGAAAGGAGAAATTGTGCCGCACTCTAGTCCTAATGTTTTATTAATAATATTCTGACAACGGGATGAAATATCTCCTGTCACTGGTGGCAGCTGGCTGCAAAAAAATAGCTATTTTGGCTGTGTCGGTGTATTCTAATTCGTTCTGCAACAAAGGCAACGTCTCTGTGTGTGTGTGTGTGTGTGTGTGTGTGTGTGTGTGTGTGAACATGCATGTATGCATGAACAATACGTAGGTGCATTTATTTGAGTAGTGTAGTCGAAGGAGCTCTTTAGTTCTACACACTGCATATGTTTTTTAGAAAACTGAGAAGATAAAGATTTACCAGCAGTCGAACACAAGCACTTTATTTATAGAAACCCCAGCATTATCTGGGCTTAAGCTAAAGTTTCGGAGAGAATCTGAAGGATAATCGTATTCAGGCAGATGAGAGATTCAGCCATGTTGGAGGAGGGGAAGGGAAGAGCAGCTGGAGATGTTTTCTGATCATGACCAGATTTTAAGCTGGTTAATAGAGAAGACACACAGTGACACTCGCACACATGCACAAAATGCATAAAAGCACAGCGCTGCACACTAAAGGGCAAGGGGCAGGTCTGTGGCACCCCCTCTGACCCCTCCCCTTTGTCTGAAGGCTCCTCCCTTAGCCCTATCTCTTTTTTTTTTTTTTTTTTTACCTCACCCCCTCTCCTAGTTGGTCAGAGAGTATGGGTTCTGGATTTACTGACCTATTCCCCCTCGGCTGGGAAATGAAGTGTCAAAGTGCTAGCGAGTGTCTCTACCTTAAGGGGGACATCAAATTTTTAAGGTTATTGTGGACTGCATTAATGAAACATGGCACGTCGAGCAAAAGAAAAGAGCGAATTATGAAGGTTGTAAACCGGGAGAGCGGTTAGGGTGAAAAAAAGACGATCTACTATCATCTGGGTCTCATCAGCTAGTTTTTTATCTTTCTCGTTCCCTTGCCAGGCTGTTCCACCGCTTCTCTGCTACGCTGCTTTCAAGAGCGAGAGAGATTCCCAGACACGCTTTCCTATACATCCTGCCGGTGTCTGCCCTGTGCCTGACCCTGGTGCAACTTTGAGCAATGTGTATGTTCTGCTGAAGTTGAGAACGCCTTTTTCGTACGGCACTTGTCAAATTTAAAGTCTTACAGCAGAGCGATAAACGCTTTCTGTCACCAGCTCAGGCAAGTGACGCAAACTCTGTCCCCAACCTACAAGCGGTTGTAGGGAGAGAATGTGCATCAGAGACCTCACACTAATTATCCTTAACGTTGCTTAATTCCACTGAACCGCCTTTTTGTTCTGAGCAGTCTGCTAGCTGCACGATTACCATATTTATTCAGAGGGACAAAGCGAGGCGTGCATGTAGAGGTTTATAAATGCAAGTCCGCTAACTTTCGTGTCATTATAGCGCAGGGTTTGTTGTGCGGTGAGAGCTTAATGACGGCCGGGGAAGCCAGGCTGCTCCCTCTCCATCTCCCCATGGGTGCCATAACAGCTCGCTCTGGTCATTATCCGCCTGGTAAAGGAGACACCCGCTGCAACCAGCAATGGAAACTCACAGCAGCTCCCAAAATGATCTGCCTCATTAAGGGAGGTACACTGCCTCTGCATACTATACACACTTTGAGGAGGTTTTGTGTGAGGAAATGAGACACTGGGCAAATTTTGCTAAATAACAACAATACTATTATTATTACTATTATTATTATTACTATTATTATAGTTGTTGTTATTGTTATTTTTAATATTAAATCGTTTTAGTATTGTAAATGTTGTTACTAATACTACTACTGTTTAAAATATCTTGAATATTATTAGCTTTTTGTTGTTTTTCTTTTAATTATTATATAATGTAATTATAATTATTATTATACTATGAATGTCATTATTATTACTATTGTTGTAGTAATTATATATATATGTATAAAAATTGCAAAAATATATGTATATATATATATAATTACTGTTGTCGTTTTAAATTGTATTATGATTGATGATTATGTTGATTTAAATAATAATAATAATAATAATAATAATAATAATAATAATAATAACGTTAATACTAATAAATACTATTATTTATTTTCTTCTTATTATTAATTTTTTAAAAAGCAACACATTCAGTTTTCAGAAAGAGCTGAAAAATGAACAGGGCACCAGTCCATTGTGTTTATTATTATTATTATTATTATTATTATTAATAACATTAGTAGTAGTATTTATGCAAAATGTGACTCCTTTGATAAGAGCCACAGTTCTAGAACAGAGTTTTGCATTACAGCAAAAAAAAAAAAAAAACAGTTCTTTACCACACATGCAACATGCATTATCATATTAAATAACTAACAAAAAAATCTTAGATTCCGGTTTAAAATCTTAGCCCCAGTCTGAGGTGCCAAATTCTTAAGCTTAGAAGCTGCCTGTCTCCTGCAGCTGAGGTGCAGCGACTAATATCTGAGCAGCCCATGGCCTCTGTGATGTCACATTCTTTCCCCTCGTGGTTTTCATTTGGCCCCTCTCTTTTAAAGGAATCTTTGAAACCCTACACCCTGCACTACTTTGTTAGGGGCCAGTTGTAATACTTTCAGGATAATAACCTTTACTGACTTGCTGGTCCTCTGCTTCGCCCCGCCATTACACGAGGCTTTTTTTCCCTTCTCTTTTTCCAAATTTTGCTGTATTTAACAAGCATTTAGATCTTAACCAGATGCCGTTAATGTACCATGTCTAAAATACTAAACATCAACGCGTAGAGTGGGCGCACTCTGTGTTACTGCTGCTGTTAGTCTGGGAGCAGAGCACACACACACACACACACACACACACACACACACACACACACACAGAAACACACATGAGAAAGCACACACTCAAAGCTCATCACAAGCAGCAGGGAGTGCTAAGGAGATGAGCAAGGAGCTCTGCATTAACCTGTATTATATGGTTCCAGAAGAAGGACTTCTTTGTGAAAATGTTCGAAATGCCCCTGTAATAGTTTCAAATCCTAATTCCAAGATAAAGGTCGCTTTGAGCAATTTGATTTCACAACAAACGGGCCACTTGTAAAAAACATGACTCACAACAATCAGATGAATTAAATAGCAAGCTTCTCCAGAGCTGGAACAATCGACCAGTGATACACTTAAGCAAAAGTGAAAGCATAATGATGCTATCTTATAGAGTTCAAGTGGTCATGGTCCTCTGTAGTTTGGCCTACACAAACATGCGGCAGATTTACCAGCCCACTGGGTCACGTTTGAAGCGAGTCAGCGTGAGTACAAAGCTGTAGTCTTCCTCACATGCTGAGAGAGGAGGCATGACGTCACGCTCTCTGGGACACATATTGAACCCATCTGGCTGGGATTGTACCCGAAGCTTGAACTACTAAGGGATACAAGGATGTTCGCTACAAAGAGCGCGAGACACGGCTTGAGCTGCCTCGAAAAACAGCTGTTATGACAATGTCTGAGCAGGGAAAAATAATCCGGAGGGGGGAAAGAATGTTGCTATCGATGCTTTTTTTTTCTTCTGTGCATAAAGCAGCCAATAAAAGGAACAAACTTTTAAAAATCCTCTGACTGCTGCTAATAGGAAGCCATTCCTGTTGTCTCTCCAGCCCCTCCAGCCCCTCAACCGTTTCTATCAGTCTTGTCTCTGGGATGCTGCATTCAGACCAGTGGACACCACAAGACTTTTAACACCGTGGAGTGAAACATTACTGATGAATTCCATTAGAAATGCCAAATGCTTCCCTAAATGTCACACCGGATCGTAATCCGTAGTCTTATTGCACCCGTGCCGTTCAGATCACTCGATCGGATCAAACAGGACATGTGGGAGGCGCAGTGGTCTGGCTTGTTGAGCACTCTGAAAATAATTTAAAACAAGCCCTTCTCCTTTCGCTCTCCTTCTCCCTTTCCCTCCTCTCTCCGATTCTTCGTCTTTTATTATTCTCTGTCCAATATTTATTCAGGACATGATTATAAACATCTGCCTGCGTCGCTGTTTCATCTGCACGGGAGCCAAAAGGCCTGGAAATTTCACACACGGCCGCCAACGTGACCCCGGCTCCAACAGAGCATGCAGGGTTTTTTTTCTTTCCTCCTGCCCATTTCTATTTTTTTTTTCTCCCACTCCTGCTCACTGCTTGGCTTCCTGTCTGTGACTTCTAAAAAGCACTGGAGGCCAGGGTTAATGGCCTTTCCAATCTCTGTGATAAGAATTCATTTTGTTCTATTACCAGCAGTTATCGGAGGAGGCTGCAGCATCACTTCAGCCAAGGGTTCAATCAATGGGAGAACCTAATGAAGTAACCAGCTGTAGCTCCATTTCCCTGCTCAGCTCTATCAGACAAATAAGACCTATCTGTCACCCATCTGTAGGCCTTCCTGCCCTGGGAACCAAGGAACCAGCTGCCAAATCAGACCTTACACACCCACACCTGAGCTACACATTACTTTTGTATATACGCCTCAGTCTTACCATGTAATGACCTGATAGGACAAGCGCACCTTTCTATCTATCGTTTATCACAACGTTGTTTGAACCTTATTTTAAAAAAACATGAATAAAAATGTTTCAGTACAGCTGCTTGTTTGATTCTTTTACACATGTTAATACCTTTTATTCAACAGCCTTTCCTTTATTTATTTTCACAACAGTTTTATTCAGCTCAGGGTGCAAGATGGGGACCACTGGTGCCAATCCACACGCACCCTCGCTCAGTCACAAACGGGACCTTTTAAGAGGTGTCAGTTGGCATAATGCTTGGTACATGGTACACTGGAAAAACGTAAGGAATGGAGACACTTGGGGAACATGCAAACTCTCAATAAGTAGTAGCTGGGCATGGTGCCACCCTCCCAATTTCTACAGGATAAACAAATTCTGTGGTAAAAAACAGATGGACCAATTGAATTCTGCTTACTTACTTTAAACATTACTGCCATAATTAGTAATTAAATTACCTTTACACTGGAATTATTCCAAGTGACATGCATTATTTATGGTACATTTTTTAGCATAACAGGTTTAATTTGCCTTGCTGCTCCTTTGCCACTATGGTAACCACTGGGTTATGGTACTGGACCACTGTGCAAAAGGACCATATTGACCCCGCTGCTACAGTTGTTTATGTGTTCGATGTAATTATCATTCTAGTAAACATAAAGAAATGTTATAAATTGTTAAAACTGGACTTGTTTTCCATTTGCCATTAAGAAGAAAATAGCTCTTGGTTACAAACTGGGTCATTTAAAAGCTGCAATAATCATTCCCATAAGCAGGTAATTGTTTCAGGTCAAAATAGTGCAGGTCATTGTGATGGTTACAATGGCCATTTCAGCAGTTGCCATGACAGTAGATGTGGTTTTGGTCATAACCACCACTCTGAGAAAGCTACGCACACAAAAGTTCACAGAGTTCACGTTCCCTGTATTCAAACGACGAGGCTTTGATTTGAATTTATACCATAGTGAGAAAGAAAAAGGGGGAAAAGTACAAGCTTGAAGTAATTAGACTTCGTTTGGGACCGAATCAAACCAAATTCACAAACACAGACTTTGTAATGGCAGGAGGAGACCGAGGCAGTGGAGGAAGAGAACGCGGGGCCGCTCCGCTGGCAACTGCGAGCAGCGATGGCTTTCACTGACGGAAACAAATGGGCGCATTCGCTGCCTTCAACCCTCATAAAACCATGCGGAAAAAAAAATATGTCTGTTTCGTTATGCCCTAAACAATGTCATATGGGCCACGCTAGCTCCTAATAGACCCTGACAAAGGAGTACCAGCAGACATATGCTTTAAATAAATAAGATTAGGCTGATAGGCAGAGGCCATGGACAATGTTCCCTGTTCTCACTCTTCCATTCTCTCTCTCCTCGTCTCCTTCTCATTTGTCAGACATGTATGAAGGAGCAGAGGGTCTGTATCCATCCACCTCAAGTGATGAATCTTCATTCTGACAAATGAGCACTAATGCTTCGAGTAATTCAGTTCATTACTTTTAAGATTGCAATAAATTCAAATTACAGTACATTTAAATACTCATCAGCGATATTGATTATTGACTATTAAATCACATCAATACCATGTTGAAAGATTCGAACATGGAGTGCTGGGTGACGTAATACAATTAAGATCTGTTAGACGACTTGGTTTAAAAGATATATACGTCTTAAAGCTCCCCCGGGCATTTTGGCACCAACCGTCAATTATTTCCATTTACAACCTACCAGTTGTGGCTTATTGACTGCATCGGAGCAAAGTTGCTATGAAAAAGCTGGGACATGAAACATGGCAGAGACATCCCAACAATTTGAGCGGAAAGCAGAGATCGATATTTAAATGACTCTCGGCATTGATTTAAAATTAACTTTTAATTAAGACGTCTGCCGGACTTTTAACTGCAACACTTATCCATTGAGTGTAACATAAGGCCGCGTTTATTGATACCTTTAAACAGCGCCGGCCATTCTGCCATTGATTCGGTCGTTCGCTCTGCCATTGGTATGCAGCAGGTTCTGACTCTTTCTCCCGGGCCTGATACGAACGGACCCGAGTCTCAGTGGAGCCGTCTCAGTCTGCCTTAAATAAATATAGAAAGCTCAGGACCCATCTCACCGGACAGAGACAGGGAGATTAACCTTTATCCGGAGCTGAGTCAAAGGCACGTTATCTGCAGAACTGTTTGGCTCGGTAATTACACGGCCTCCATGTTTGTAGTCGATCGACCAAAAACTCGTGCGCTGTGTCGGCAGTCCGGAGGGGAGAGCCGGAGCTCCCCGCTGGCCTAATCAGGTAACACACACCTTTTGTTTTGGGAGCTTATTGATGGATGAAATCTTTATCTGTAATATTGATCAGCCGGGTCTCTAAACTGTCTGTCTTGGCTACTGGAATCTCTAACAAGATTGCCAACCAGAGTATATCAGTTAACATTTAATCAATGACATCTTAAGACACAGACACTTTAAAAAGGCAGTGTGTTTCCTCCTGCTCACAGCGATTAGCGGGGATCGCTACAATTGGATCATCCACCTTTGGAGCGGAGCGGGGGAAGGGATTCCACTAGTCTCAAACGCAGGTGTGTCGATGCATGTACATACCTGGTACGACACCTGGGGCGGGCGCATAAAAAAGTCTGAAAAGTCACAAGATCTATTTTCTTACGAAGAAAAAGGCAATCTAGGAACGAGCCCGTATTCCGACGCGTTGCAAAAACCGATATTCAAATATTAGACCCAGGAATCATACATCACATTGCAAAACGGCTAACCGCAGACGGCAGCATGTCTGACGGGCAAAAAATCCACATATAGGCTGTATTAGTGAATGTATTATTATTTTTGCCTCCGTTGCAAAACATACCAATATTTGGTGAAATGAGGTGTCAGCAAGCAGAGCACGCAATCCATTAGAATTCTTGTTTGAATCGTCTGCTGTTTATGCAGCGTGCCCGCGCGGCTCCCCCTCCCTCCCCCTCTCGCTTCCATTTCCCTTTGCTCGTGGCCCAATTAGGCTCCTGCGCTCGTCGCAGTGGCCGCGGCGGCTGCCACTCATTCTTCGACCGCAGCGCCTCTGGCCACTCCAATCATTACCTATTCATTTGCTTGCCTAAGTCATCCCTTGGAGGTAAATGTGAGTGGGCTAATTATGTAAAACATTAGTAGAGCAAAGACCAGTCGTTTCCACATCTTTCACTCTCCTTAAAGTTCTTTTTTGCTTTAACATTCAGGCACGGTATTAATGGGACATACATTCGGCAGCCTGAAAAGAGGCATCATCATGGAGAATGGGATGTCTATTGCTTTTGCCTCCAACCCCAAATCAAAGAAAGAATGGAAGGGATTTGCATTAAACGATTCAAGGAATAGAGGAATTTCAGTGGCGAAGGGCACAAGCCTAAACTGAACTCCCGGGATCTCTCTGATCATTCATCAGTAGCTAATATAGCCACATGGACAAGGGATTACTTTGGCAAAACCTTTGTCAAGCACTACAATACAAAGTTACATTCATAAATGCCACTTAAAACGTTCCTGTGCCTTACATTATCCAATGCCAGAAGCAGTGTCAAATCTGAAAACCTAAAAAATCTTAGGGTCATACTGTCTACAATTAAATGCAATTGAATTGAAATGTAAGAAGCCCTGTGTTTTTTAAAAGTGCATTTCCTGTACTGTTTTAACTGTCTATAGAGCATTTGTTTAAGGTCTGTACAGTGTGCATATTTTACCCTTACAGCCACATTACAGCATCTACAACTGACGTACATCCCTACACAACCTTTAACCAAAACGCTAAAACGTGCCAGGCCAGCTGAATTTCCGATTTGCATGTGGCACAATTAGGGGGCGAAGATGGCAGCGGCAGGAAACATGCAGAGATTGATGTCCTCGCCCAGGCCCGTCCCCGTGCCTCCGACTAAAGGCACTTGAGCGCGAACGTGACGCGCGAGAGCACTTTTGCCCAACATCAAATCGCACTGCACAATCATTTGGCATATATTATGACAGTAGCAATTACACAAAGGTGCGTGACACCATTATTGCCATTTGCTGGAAAGATGATTATGCTAATAAGGAGAAGTATGGCAGGTGGCACACACGCTGGCAGCTGCCAGCCTGTCTGTTTCTGCTCACGTACATGCTAAACACACACACACACACACACACACATGCTCGATCCCGCCTTCCTAGCAGCCCACCCAACAATATGAACAATGACTCGAACCAAGCAGTCCCAAGATATGTAATTAGGCTTCACTCGGATTTAGCAGTTCCTTATCACTTCAAAGGCTCAGAGAAGAGAAGAGCAATGAAGGAAGGAAAAGTTACAGAGAACCCAAAAAAAATGGGAGGCGAGCATGCATGCATCTGTCCAGATGCCAGGATGGCGGTATCTTTTTCCTGCTGGTGGCTCCTTTAAAAATGTATTCGATAATCCAGCAGAATGGAGGAGGAGGAGAAAACACAGCTGCCTCTGAGTGTCTGATGCATTCATTAATGTTCATCAGTACCTGCATCTGCAATTACACCGTCTGCTTCCGATGCTCCAGTCTAAGGCACTTAGGGGAGAAGCTCGATTTCAAACACACTTGCTGCACATTTCCATTGTAATTAGTTTTGTTGGGATTATTGTGGAGACGAATCGGGTAGCTCCTACGCCTCTAGGTTTCAGAAAGCAGTAAAGGGTCTGTCACGAGTTACCTGAAGACGCACTACGAGTAACAGGCACCACGGCCAGTCTGTGTCTAAACACCAACTCAGCTACAGCAGGGATCATAAGCTGTAATGTTCTAACTGGGCAGGATTCCCTAATTCTTTTGTCCACCCTGTTGGAAGGGAAACCCTCCCTCGATTTTCCCAGCATCCACTCTGACAGGGGAAGCCCTCTCCTCACCTCTGTATGGAGTCTGCCTCTACATGAAAGCCCTGGAGATCTCTGCCAACAAAAATCAATGTATGGACGTTCAGAGCAGTTTTCAAGGTTTTGTAAGACAAATCTTCGGAGCATGAGCTGGTTTAGTGCTATTGAGCTGCGCTTCGATCAGCCAGCCCAGGTGAATAATGCGATGGGCCTTGCTCACTTTAGAAGCCCTCGACATAAAAACAGGAGCCTGTGTCCGTTTAACAAACGCGACTGCTCAGTCAGCGCCGATAAACTCTCTTAATTTAATGCCAGATCGAGCCAATGGAAGCCCGATCTCTGAGCTAACAGAGCTCGGTGTATCTGCACTACATTCTTCAGCTAATTAGAAAAGAGTTGCGATTACCCATTAAAATGGAGCCTATTGTGGGCAACTGTCACGGGACCCAGAATTGAGACGTCACATGGCGAGCTAACGAATTAAATCAATAATGAGAATGCGTCCCTTTTATAGCACGAGGTAAAAGAAGAATCCAGTACAAAACAATTAGAGGGAAGCAAAAAAATGATTCAAATAATCAGACATGCCGTAGTTTGTGGCTGGCCTGACGTATGGGGAGGGGGGATAGGGGGATTGGGAGACGGTCCACGTCTGTCAGAGCCACCATGTTTTTCAAGGTAATTAACTTTGCTGTTGTTTTTGAGCCAATTAAAGAAACATCAGTTCCTATCAGTGCACAAGCTGTTTCAAACCTATCCTCTCTCACTCGAACCCTCTCTGTCAGTAAAGGGTACGCTGTGTGCCAGCCTTGTCTTGCCTGAAGATAGCAAGTTAGTCTGGGAAAGATAAAAGGCACAAGCCGGTAGGCTCATCTCATGTGTGTGTGTGTGTGTGTGTGTGTTTATATGGCAGTCTGCTGATATTACCGGCTAAGAAATAGGTTTCAATTCCAGTCCTCTGATTATTTCAGCCTCTCCCTGTTTTCTTTGCATGCCTAAATCTTCTGAATCTTCCCCACAAGTCTGTTCATCTCTACCTTCTTTTCCAGACGGCCATTACAAACTCTAACTTCTCCAGTGCTTCCTGAAGAGTGCCATCTCCCAAAGCTTAAATAGCAGAAAATTGCATTGCTTTTCCTCGGCCCATCTCCTCCATTTCTATTAACCTGCAGGAGAACAAGAGGTGCGAGCCCTCTGATGTGTGAGACCTGCTGATGGGCTGCTGATGGGCCTGGCGCTACTGGACGCAGACTACTGGTCACCATTTTCACCAAGACATCTCTCCCAGCATGCTTGTAACATTCATAATTCCAACAGCAACATGACACAATACAAAAAAAGCCCCACAACAGCTGCAAATGCATTTTTCAGGTTTATCTAGCTCCATCCAGTGACAGGTCTGATGATATAGCCTATAAGAGGCTGCTCCAATAACAAAATGGGTCTTGTGTAAATTTACAGTGATGGCAGAAAAAGAACAGGCCACTCTCTCGTCCCTTCCCACCTCCCCTAGTCTTCTGGTTCTTATTGTACGGAGTTATTATAGGAAGATAAAAGCAACAGTGGTGTTGTGACATGAGCCCCTGTTAGCATTGGGCTGGAAAGAGGGAAGATGAAAGAATGTTCTCGTAAAATGATGATTGCACACCCGGCCCTGATTCCTCCTGGCTTTAATCTCCCGGTGCACTCAGATTTCCCTCTGTGCCTTGCTGGGCAGGACCGACAGAGAGACCCCGGGAACCAAATGAGACACAGAAAGCTTGAAGATAGCGCCAAACGACCTTCTTCATTTGCTCCGCTACTTTCCCAGTTCACACTGCACCGATGCTTTTCGGTTAAGACATGATTAACGCTGATGTCTGTTTTCTCATAACTTGCTTTGAATTTGATGAAGGATCTGATTAAAGGTTAGATTTATAAAAGCCGGTTGTATTTCTGTACCTTTGTACCTCTTGTCAGAACCGTGTCATGCTATAGGCAAAATAAAAAAAAAGAATTAAAGGGATTTGGTCATGAACCCTTCAATTTACACCTGGGATCGGTCTTTGTGACTGATGCATTAATTACTCCGTAACATCCCATCAAAATGCAAATGCAGCACTCGACCCACGAGAGCGTCGCGCCGGCGGAGAACTCACAGGGGTTTCTGCTTAAAGAGTCTGTTTTCCTTTATCAAACACAATCAACAATTTCCACAGTGGTCAGGTGAGGGGGGGCACCCCGCTCTGGCCATGTTTGACCCGTCCTTACCCATAAGCTCACACTCGTAATTACAGAACTCAGGGACAGTGCACCCCAAACTGGAATATGTCCTCTCTCAACCAAGCCATGATCAGGTGTAAAAGCCTTCTGACTCTTTGTCCTTTAGTTGTTCTTGCCTCTAGAGGACAGAGAGTCAGATATGATATGAACTCTGTAGATGTGTTTAGAGACTTTTTGTGTAAGTTACTCCAATTTGTGGGTATTTTTTGTGTCTATTTGTGTGTCTCACTATAAGTAGTACTTCTAGTTAAAATAACCTTATATTTACAGTACAGTAGCCTATAAAGACTATGGAATGTCTGTTTAACGTCCATTTGAGTGTCCCAGAACAAAAATGTGGACGTGAAATGACACACAAAGGTTCAATATAAAACGTAATCGGTGCAAAGAGAAATGTATCTAGATTGCCGCCATTTTTAATCTGTAATTGACAATGATCAAATTCTTTCACCTGGCATGTATGTTTATTCCCGTGCTTATTGATTAACTGTTTCAGCTTTCGTTATGTCTATGAGAGAAATGTCTGAAACTGATCCCGCACCTAGAGATGGTCTAAACGAACTCTTAATTACCCCGCATTGCTATTTCTGCAGGGAATGTTTCTGTACACTACGAATTATGCAAATGAATTCTGCACACCTAGACACAGTGGGATAATAATCAGCAACCCTGTTCACTAATGACCGCATTTAACACTCCCATTGTCGCCTCAACGAGTCGCACGCGCGAGTGTAGCGAAAATCTCGACGAGCCTGTTACGTTTAAACGCCGTATCTAAATGAAGAGCTGCAAAGAAACACGCCTTTTGCACCAGTATCCAAAGCAGACCCGCACCTTCGGTGACTTTCCATCAGATAAACCAATGAAATGAAAATCCAGCAGCACTGCAGAACAGAACGCTCCATTTCAGATTAGGTGAAGAGGGGTTAGTTGCCAGGTACATACTGCTAGTGCCTACTGTATGTCTTGTCAATCACATACGGTGGTTGTTCGGTTCAAGGACGCTGGTATAGGGGGATACTGGGCAGGAATCGTCAGAAGTTGTTTTCTGATAGCCCTGTGTCTGCCTTAAACAAACCCGCCTTTTATTTAAAAAAGCACCCAATGCATCCTATAGACCGACTTGTTACATTTACGTATGGCTTTAAAGAAGGCGATGGTCAGGAGCAAGATTCTCCCAGCTGGCTATTGGAACGCTCCAGCATAAAGACCAGAAGTAAGACAGGCAACTTGGATAGAAGCAAATATATGCATATGCCTAAAGTATTAACTTCAATTTTTGTTGGACTGTTTGTTACAAACAGCTGGACGCCTCGACAGTTTATCTCCACAAATCTTTAAGTGCAGAAGGGTGTGTGTAATTACCTGATCAGTCATGTGTTTATTAGCTCACATTTGGAATACATGCTGTTTTATCTCGGTTGATGTGTTTAGAGACTTTTTTGTGCAATTTACTCGTTTGTGCGTGTGTGTATGACTTAACTCTACTGATTTGTACCAAGTTGGTACAAAAGTTTGTAAGTTTGTGTAAATGGTGCTCTAAACTGCACGTGCCTGTCTTATTGTAAGCAGTACTCCTTTGTTTTTCCGCCCGTTAGCTGTATATTCTTTCTAACCTAAAGCTAGATTTACTGGGTCACATTTACTTGCTGTGTCTCTGTTTAATCTGGCTGGTCTTCTGTTTTGTTCGTAATAGTGTCTAACGGAGCATTTTGGATTTCTTCAAACAAAAGAAATTTACCGTTATGGCTTGCCCCTAGACAGGGTCGTAACAGTACATTTCTGTATTTTCTACAGTTTTGGTGAATTTTCATAAATAAAAAATGCTTTTGCAATAGGGACGCCGTGCAGACGGTAGCATTCCATAGTTTTCTTGTGAAAACACACTTTATATTTACATTACAGTAGCCTAAAAAGTGCAGACATTTTGTTTCTGTTTTAATCGGCTCATGTCTGTATTTACCAATGATGGGAAGCTGTGACATATTTGCCTAGGTGCTACTATTAACAGGCCTGAGGAGGGAGCATGCTCCAAGAAGACCAGCTTCAGCTGCGATTGGATTTGAAGGGACAGGGGAACAGTATTACGAAATCCCCCGCCGTATTAGAGCTGGCACTGGTTCAGCTGCAAGGCTTCCATCGGTCAGTGACGATAAGACTGAGCCTAATCAATAGCACCTATCAATTCCATCCTTTGCGCTCATGGATTAGGAGGAAAGGGGCTGAGCGACTAAAACGGAGTGACACGTGCCTATGCCTGAAATTCGGAACGTGCTTCCTTCACAAGTGAACCCGGTTCGTTTGGCAGAGCAAACGAATGAAAAAATGAAACGAACGAGTAATGTTTCCTATAAAACAGACATACATAGGTGCATTTATAGAGAGGCAGAACACAAGGTCAGCGGAGTGAAAGGAAGAGAGGGGGAGGGAAGAGAAAGGACGGCGTGATGGCTAGAGTCAGGACTAATTACTTGCAGACACGGCACGCTGCAAAAGAAGGGGGGCACTAACTTTAGCCTGACACCTGAACGCCACGGTCATCAACTGCCCCGAGCCTAATCACAAGTGATAGGACGTGGCCCCACACTCAAAGAAAGATGATAGCTAATGACAGGGGTGCTGGACACACACACATCACGCTACCAGTCGACCCTGGACACGAGTGCCCGTGAGGAAATCGTCCATATCTTCACATGTTCCCATTAACACCACTCTGCTCTGTGCCTCTTCAGGCGCTCGCTTAATTGCTGATTTATCAGGTCTGTGTTTGCTGTCTTTCTGGCGTTTGACGTGCATCGACAATGACTCGTCTCTCAACGCCCTCCCAAGGTAAAAAAATTGTACTCTCTGCTGCGGTTAGCGTCAGCGGTGCCGCTACACGATTAGAACGGCGCGACTCGCCTGGCCTCTCCCGTCCGAATTAAGATCGGGTCAACGCCGCTGCTACTGCTAATTCCCCAACCCAGATACCGGGTTAAACCATTACTGTTAGCGCTCACACCTTCAGTCACGTGGGCTGCACTTTAATCCATCTAGCTTCCTTTTGTCACTAGGCGGTCATTCACGCGCTAAGCCCGGCTTATTGTTATTGTTCTCTCTCAACAAAGAGGATCTGCATCATTTTTTGGAAATATATGTAAACAGAGGCCACCACTGCATCGCAGCTGCAGTTGGTTCTAAAGGTATCACGTTCCCACACGTCTGCGAAAGCCGCTTTAGAAATTCGCTACCTGCACTTCAACAGCTACAAAGGCCTAGGCGGAAAGGGGGGGAGGGAAGGCAGAGGGGGGTTTAAAAATAAAATATCTTTTCATGGCTTGAATTAATAGTATTAGTATGCAAAGGAAGGCATCCTGAGGAGCCAAAGGAGGGCTTTGTATCATAAATAAGTATAAATGGCAGCAGTCAGGTATGTTAATGTGGATAATCATTGCAATTTCTGCAAATTATAACTGTCAGTGGGCACAAACAGACTATGAAAACATGAGGTAACAATTTAGCTTTTGTGCTAGCCGGGTTTCCAAAGTGGGTTCTTGCCGAAAGCAAAACAGCGAAAGTAAGACTCAGCTTTGAGACAGGCCGTTTCAAAAATAGTTTAAGGCCGACCGGGCATTTTTAAAAATAATTTTGGACTTTCTGCACACGAAAACCACAAAGTAATTATAATACAGTTGGGCAGGCGAATTATTCAGAAATGACTCAATCTTGTGCAGCTGCCAGCTGAAAAATGGTTTTGAGTCCTTCTGGTAAATTCGGAATATAAGATCAGACCTAAGATATGAAAAATGATTCAAGTATTGGGTATTGTCTCCACTTAATGATACAGTAATATAAACTGTGGGCCAGCTATGGCTCTCCTGGGAAGGTTTACGTCCACGGAATCAAAGCCTATCCTGGCACATGGAGCCCATGCTGATAGTTTCCACTTTCCCATGGCTTATTTCTAGCGGAGTAGAGAAGAGGACTTGTTTAGCCATTAGAAGACGTTCTTAACACTGGAGTTATTGGACGTACTAATGGCTTGAAGCCAACTTGAATCCCTCGCTACACCACAGCGTGTGTCTATTCTTGCTTCTCGGACCGCTTCGAAAGGCTGTGACTCAAAAACGTTTAGAATAGCAACAAAATCAGCAGTCGATGGAGTGTTTGAAATCTTAAAGGAGCTTTTGGAGGGTTTGTGACTCAGAGTGAAATGGCTTCAGCTGAGGCTGTAGGACGTCAAGTCTGCCGACCCTGCGCTCCTGGAGTCCGTCCCATCTCTCTCTAATCTCGGCGCAACGTGGCGGCCACTATTCCTCCTGCTTTGTGCGAGGAATCAAAGGAAATTGGATGCCCTTGCATTAGTACATCACCCATGGCTAACAGAATGATGAGACCGATTTGGCAGTATATCATATCTTACACTCCACTGCCTTCCCATTTCAGTCTATGTAATGGTCACAAATTATGGGTCCAAACCCGACAAAACACGGTCTAGGGAGATGATCTCGAGAAGTAAGCGCTCTAATTGCCTTTATGCCTTGAGGGGAAAAATCTAAACGATTAAGATGACATCCATGTCATCAGACTGAACCACAGACAAGAAGAGAATGTGAATGTGTGAACGAGGAACAAAAAACAATGTGGCTAAAGTAAACAAGTCTTTGGCCTGTTTTTCCATACGTGTTCGCACCCATGGAGCACATCTCTTCTCCTAGCTGAGGAACACTTCCCCCATACACAAACGTCCATTAATGTGTGTTGTTGGCCTACAGCTGCTATGTAAATGGTCCTCACTCCAGCGCTTCTAAATTGGCCCAGGATGGAAAGCTCCTGGAGCATTATAACTCAGAAGAAACAAAAGGCCGGGGCTTTCAGTGCGGATCGAGCCGCAGCATTTAAAGACTTGTTCATCTCCGAAGTCAGCCGGGCCCTTTGTCTAAGCGAAAGCCAAACAAAGGCCTCCTCTTCTTTCTTCGGTTCTAATACGCGGTGGGGGGCAACGTGATGAGGCCGAGCGTGGGGGTGGAGGGGGCTCTCAGAAATAATTACCTCCATAAGATCCCGTCTCCACTCGCAGAGACACGGCAAAATGGAGACGCAACCGACGGACGCAAGCTGCCCTTCATTCATGACCTCGCTACGCCGTCGGCCAATTTACAGTCGCGTTAAAGGTTGGAGGAACGGGCTTGCGTTCCGTACGCACGCAATTACATACCTCTCTTTTATTTTTTTTGGCCTAAAAACCCCTCGATCAAAACAGCAACGAGCCAATGAAATATTTATATGGGAACAATTCGGTACTGAAAGTTTCCCATCATTTATGAGGAAACAACCAAATATATTTCATCTCCGAGCTCATTATTTGTTCTTATTGGAAATACTGTGCTCCGGAATTCTGTCTTAATGAAATCTTTTGTGTATTATAAAAATACAACCATCTCTACTATGGAAGCAAAAACCCTGCTCTTAAACGAAGCAGCAGATCAGGACAAAGCCTGTTCACGTGTCTCATGGGCGGGCCTTTGTATAGAACATCTGTGTTAAAAATAAGAACGGGGGAGGGCCAGAGCACACCGAGCTTACATTACAGTGATTTACAAATGGGGAACTCCACTTCAAAAACATGTTCAACCACATCACCCCCCTGCCTTCCCCAAATTCTCAGCTTCATGATGTTTACCTTGTGTAAATGATGGGTCTTGTGGGTCACAGGCCGGGTGAATTAAGCTCACTCTGGGATATCTGGCTGCACGGTTCCGTGTGAACCTGCACTCGGGGGTCGATTTTTCGGAGGTGATATTAGCGTTCGAGCAGAGAGCTGACTGAGAGCGCTCTGGCCTAGTCGGTCTCGTTTGGCTAATTTAGCACACTGGACTGGAGACTTGGCATTCATTGTCGCACGCTGCTGCAGACAGAAATTAGAAGTCTGTCTGGACTACGTATCCAATGATCAGAAGAGGACGAGCCGCAATTCCCCAGCGTGAAGGAGATTTTAGGACACTTCCAGGTCTGAATTTCTTAACGAAATCCCGAAAATCCTGAGTAACTAACGCAGGTTACACCGTCGTTCGGGTTAAATATTCTTGCTGAACTCTTGAAAGGTTTGGATTTAATGTAATATAATGATAGCCTGGTTTCCATGGCTATATTTCTTCTCTCTATGAGTAAACACCAAGCATTTGGGCTCACTGGGCTCAAATGATCTTCAACCATAATCCCTCCGCTCATAACATTTCCCCTTAATTATGCTGTAAAATTCATGTCAAAAACAGTTTAAGCGAATTCACTCACATGTACGTAAACTCAATAGCTGTATAACCATTATTCTCAAATGGTTTTATAACGATTTGGCGAGGTGCCACAGAGCGGCTTTAAAGGAAACTATACGGGTCAGCGTTTAAACGAGTCTTTTTTCTTCCTATATGAAACCGACTAATGATGAGAAAGTGCTAAACTCAGGACTTATACATGTGCATGCCCTACCAGTGCATTTAACACCCAGCTGTAATTCTGCACAGGCCAAAATGTTGCTTACTGCAGGACCTGCTGGAGAACCGCCACAAATTACTGCCATCAGCCACAGGCAGAGCGCCCAGTCCTACGGCGGCACGAGCGCCAGCCACAGCTTCCTGTCCAGACGCATCTAGGTAGCTCATTTATTGATTAAAACATTTACATTTATTCATCTGGCAGACGCTTTTATCTGAAGGAGAACACAATCTGCGGCATTTATTGTATTAGGCTGTTGCACTTTCTTCCTACTGAAGGCCATTACACAATTTATGTAATAACGCAATTTATTTGGATGACAATAAATTCATCGGATGACACAAATGTAAAAAAAAAAGTTTTTCATTCATTTCTAAAAGTTATTTTATAATGTCGTCTGTTTGATTTTTGCAAATATTTGCCAGTGACGAAAGCTCACAGACCAATCGCTGTGGTTTCTGAAGCGGCTCCTGTATTTTCGGTCTGCCTGGTCACAGGCAGCCTTTATACATATGGCACAGGACTGAGTAAAAAATGGTGCACTTTTGGCTTAATTGCTTCTAAAATGCTTGGTTTCAGGATGATGTTTATAAAATAGTTTGAATATTATTAATAATTACTAATAAATTATATTTGATCAAATGTGATGTGTAACTGGTTACTCCTGTTAAAGCAAATGATGTTGTTCACGCTAAGAAACACAGGTTTCAGTTCTTGTACGAGACGATAAAACTTTCTTTCTTTTTCCAGAATTGGAAGCAACCAATGTCGGCAATTTTTTGTGAGCAGGGACAGAGGATCACTTGATGAAAACATATGTTCGTCTTGTCCTGGGTGTCCTGATCTGGTCGTATTTGTGAAATAAATGTAATTACAGTACTGTGCAAAAGTTTTAGGGCACCATACACGATACAATGACCTTAAACAAACATATTTCAACCTTGAATTCATCACTCCATAATCCTCTTTTCCACTGATCTTCAATCCAATCTTCAGCCCAATCTGAGCTTCTGGTGTCTTGGCTGAAATACGGTTCCTTATCAAGCCTCCTCACACTGTAGAAGGCATCCTGATGCTGATATTGCTAAAAGGTAAGGGGAGGTCACACTAAATACTTAGTATCTAGTGTACTTAGTAGTACTTAGCATATACTGCATATAACCTGTATTTTGATTTCCAGGAATTACATACGATCATCATACCAGAGCTAAAACAATAGTATTCCTAATCTCATGGCGGTCCAAGACTTGCACACAGTACTGCAGATCAGTAAACTTCATTTAGAATTGGGCTGGTTAGATATAACTCACAGTGCGAGTGTTAAAAGTGGCCGACATTCAGATCACGCTCCAGCATTCATGACACGTTGTTAAAGGAAGTACATTCTAACATGTGTACATATAAAATGTGTACTGGGAATCTCTGTAAAAGTATAGTGTTGTTCCAGATAATGATGTAGTCCACGCAAAAAGCAGGGCATCCAAGAAAATAGGCGTTTTGAAAAACGTTCAAGAAGAGCTAGAGGCTTCCTCGTGGAAATTTACTTTGTGGCAAGAAAAGAAAGGTATAAAACAAGCATTTATTGGTGGAACATATGAAAAGGTGTACTTGCTGAAAATTGTTTCTGACACAGTTCAAATATTCATAAGTCTAAAGAGAAACCAGGGGATTGAGTCTGGGAAAGAGTAAGAATGTGTGTGTGTGTGTATGTGTGTGTGTGTGTGTGTGTGTGTTTGAGAGAGAGAGAGAGAGAGTGTGTGTGTGTGTGTGTGTGTTTAAGAGAGAGAGAGAGAGAGAGTGTGTGTGTGTGTGTGTGTGAGAGAGAGAGTGTGTGTGTGTGTGTGTGTGTGTGTGTGTGTGTGTGTGTGTGTGTG
>JAVSBV010000083.1:1933233-1964978 GCA_033117975.1 Parotocinclus spilosoma | reverse complement strand
AGAAAGAGAGAGAGAGAAAGAGAGAGAGAGAGAGAAAGAGATAGTGTCTGTGTGTATGTGTGTGTGTGTGTGTGAAAGAGAAAGAGAGAGAGAGAAAGTGTATGTGTGTGTGTGTGTTTGAGAGAGAAAGAGAGAGAGAGAGAGAGAGTGTGTGTGTGTGTGTGTGTGTGTGTGTGTGTGTGTGTGTGTGCGCGTGCGTTTGCACTGAAAGCATAAAAATTAGACTGCCTTGCTAAATTCACTATAATGATTTATCTTACTGGACTTTACTGCTGCACCCAAACCAGTGCACCTTTGATCCATCTGTAATTAAAACCAAACGCACAAGTCTCATTTATTTTCAATACGGGTCGTTATAAAAGTGTAGTTTCACATGTGGTTCTCAGTCGAAGACCATCTGGTTTTGGAGCTGGTATATAAACAGGACACTTCAGGGAACAGAGATTAATTCAGCATTGGAATGCCAGTCAAAATGTGTTAGCTGTTTCTCCAAGCCGGGTCAAGCAACGCCAACGCGAGGTAAAGCGCTCGTTGCGGAGCAGGGCATTAACGTCAATCTGTTAGATAATGCATCCTGACTTGGTCTTATGTTTTGAATTATGGATCTCCCTCAATAAAACATCAACAATATTAATCTTTCTTTTTTTTTTTCCTTCTCCAAATGTTTTACAGTCCTGTTACACTTATTGGCTGCTGGCAGTCCCGAAACTTTTAAATGAAAGCCAAATTGCTTTGGTCATGTGAAAGGAAATTAAAGCTCACTCTAGGGGGAAGAATTTCACTCGGAGATCCTCCCTAGGTAGGGTTTCATAACCTCCTGCATGCCTGCTAAAGATGTCACCGCATTCAGGACGGTGCATGTTGCTGATATAAAAAGAAGGGCTCTAATGGGAACAACATGTTCATTTTGGGGAGATTAGGAAGCTGGCTTGGTTTACATTGGGAGCAGACGTGCTCTGAGTCGAAAGGAAGAAGAGCAAGGAGAGGAGAAGTGCTGGTCGAAGTGGGAGGAGCTTACGGTGGGCGCCGAGACGCAGGAAAAGAGTTTGGGGAGATAGAGCGGCGTACTCACCGGTTTCCTGCGGAGGGCAGTCCTTGATGAAGAAGATCTCGGTGAGGTTGTCGTCGTCCAGCGGCAGACCCTGCTGGTGCTGGTGCAGCTTCCTTAGCCCTTCGTTCTGCTGGTGCTTGAGCGACCGCTGGTGCTGCACCATGTTGAGCTTGGCCTTGCTGGAGTAGTCGCAAAGCGCACAGTAGAAGGAGCAGGAGTCCGAGCCGCACACGCTCTCCTGCTTTTGCAAGTGCTGCAACAGAGGAGAGGAGAGGGAAAAAAAACGTCAGGCTTAACGCGGAATTACGAAACCGGCTCCGGCCGACGGAGCCCCTACATGAAACAGATCCGTCCCTTTCCCTTAATAATCTCCCTGACATGAAGTGCATTCCTTCCACCTTTATCCAAACATAAATGCTGATAATAAAGAAGGATTGTCAGAGCCCCGTCCTTCACTTTGCCCCGATGAGGAAAGACAGATCAAGAGTTAGGAAGAGAGAAACAAAGGAAGGAACAGTCCACGTCTCTGTCTGGCATCAAATAATCCACGACACAGGAGTAATTCAGCTCGACAAAAAAGTTCAGCTCGGCTTTAAGTCTGCCCTGTGCAACTCTGGGCAGGGATGAAAGGAGATGGGATCTGGTGGGGGTAATTTACTATCTGAGCAGAGATAAAGCGAGGAAAACAAATCCACACAGCATGCCTATAAACCTCCTGCAAGGTACGTCTGCCTCTCCGAGCAGGATGAAAGAGAACGAGTTATCCCCTTGTACACGAAGCTCACCAAAATCACGCCATATAGGCGAGAGTCCGACTGGCTTGAAGAATCAGGGCGGATCAAACGAGAGAAGATCCTCAAATCTAACCTTGGAAAACTTGGAAAAAAAATGCGCACCAGATGCTTAGTTAGCTAGTTAGTTACTATGTTCCCAAACGCTTAATGATCTAATCATAATCCGATTTGTGCAGTGTAAGCAGCATATTCCAATCTAGAAATCAAAATAAGGAATTCACTTTTTGGCTCCTTTAATGTCAAATTTGGCGTAAATGAGACTCACCATTACGTCTCGTGACCTATGAAAGAGAAAGCATAAAGCTCTACAGGATATGCACAAGAAAAAGTTACCAGAGCAGGTCCTGACACCTGACTGCGTTTAATCCAATCAACGAATTCACATGCATTTGGGTGATCAGATAGCGAGAAAGCTCCAAGTTGACATGACTCACATGATCAGATCTCTACTTTGATACCAGCCAGTAATATACTGCTCACAAAAATTAGGGGATATTTCAAAATGAAATATTTCCTGATGAAATATCCCTTGTACAATAACTTGTATAATATCCAGCTCATTTGATCCGATTTCCAGACCTTAATCTGATCAGAGAAATCAAAGTATGATGTTTCCACGACCAACCGAATAATCAGTTATGCATTGAAAGCATATTGAGAGTGTTAATGAAACACACAGCAATAACTGCTAGGTAGAAATAATTCATGTGCATGCAGTATGGATATACCTATAAATAAAAATAAATAAAAACTAGTTTTTAGCTTTGTGGATTCATTACGAATGATTTGACCTTAATGAAATTCCACAGATTTTGTTGAACAGATATTTTTCCACAACCAAATTTTGCCACAACTTTTTTCTTAACATATAACTGACAGGCATTGCTTATCAATTCAAAGACAATAATAAATCAATATGGAACCCGTACATGTATGTGCAGAAAGCTCTGGCTGAGGTAAACTAGGAAAGTATTAGCAGGTTGATAAACCTGAGTGGCCTCTCTTTTACTCTCTTGCTCTCTTTTTTCTTCCCTAGACAAAAGCCCTCGCTCCCTCAGGCCCTGCTATGTGTGTGTGTGTGTTTGTGTACACTAACCCACAGGACTTTGGTCAGCGCCATATTGCTGACGTTTAAGAAGCGGCCTGTAGTTTCTAGCAACGCGCATGCACGCTTGTACACACTCGCCACGCAACAATGGGTTTCATAAAAGCTGAGAGGAAATCCTGTGCCACTTCTTCATGCTAATTCAGACTCTGTTTACAGCTATTAGACTGGAGCTCAGCGCCTCATTTCTCTCTCCATTATGGTGTCCGGTGGGTCATCTGGTTAGAATAAACCGAAGAGCCTCCTTCCTTACTCGACCGCTCGTACAAGACTAATGGGATTCTTCTCTTTAGAGGCGCAGGCGGGCAGGCGGGCAGGCAGACAGGCATACACGGACTCACACACAGGTAGCTAGTGGGACTTCCTAAGCTTGTTAATTCGGACAAGAGCCCTCAAATGGGAGGCTGAGCACAGAGGGGGAGAGAGCAGAGAAAACCTGGAGCATATTTAAACCTCTCGCTTTGTGGGCAAAATCCGAACTGTCCAGCTCCGCTCATTGTTCTTCGCGGCCCGATGTGTGGCGAGCGGCGGGGTTCCTGCATTCAGCCCCGACTGCCAATTGTGGTCTCTAATTTAGGTTGAAGTTTTGCATTAAAATTGTGCAGAGTTGCACCATACAAGGCTTTCACGCTGCACCGTAACCCTGCCACCCACCCACAGGCGTACACACACATATACATGCACACATACTACACACTGTAAGCACCCCCCCCCCTCCTTTCCAAAAGCCCATCCCCCAGTGTTATTCCCATAGGCCAGCCAAGCATATCAAGTGTGCCTACAGTACTCGAAGGCTAATGAACAATGCACAAAAACAAAAGCAAGAGTGAGACCTCCATTATCTGATCTTCCGCTGGAACACAAAACGGGCCTTCTCTTGGGCTGCAGGAAGTGCCAGCCTGCCTGCAGGTGTGAGCTGCCTAAAAGAAAAGGCTTTTACTAAATAGATTCTTTGACTGTCAGGGATTAGAGTCATGGTACCAGCGGTAACACATCTTTTCTTTTTCTCTCTCTTTTTAAAACTTGGCCACATTTTCTCACGGGTCTGTTCTCCATGAGGGGGCTCTATTTGGCCATTGAAATGTCTTAAAGTTTTAATTAAGTTGGAGTTGCAACAAGAAAGCTTTTTTTTTTGGCACAGATTCAGCCTCATTAATTACGCCTATCTTTGTTTTTTTTTTTAAAGGCAGGCCCTCCCTGGGCGACTAACCCCAGAGGTTAGTTGTTCGGCCTCCCTGAGTCTCCCAGACCCTAAACAGAGGCCAGGCCGTAAGAGCAGGCACATAAAGCTTTCAAAAGGATTCTCACATCAGCTACATAATATTACAATTCGGGTTCACATAAACAGTAGAATCTCTGACCCACAACAAGTGTTGCAGTCAAGAATGCTAGAGGAGGGTTCGAGTCAAGACCAAGACCAGGAGTGGCTGAATCCCAGACAGAGACCATTTTTTATACCAGAATAAAAGAAAATGGAAAAAAATGAAATCATTCATTAATGTAAGTCACTTTACATGAATTATTGCTTAATACACTTGATATATATGAATAAATAACAACATTTTTATCATATATATATATATATATATATATATACTGCTCACAAAAGTTAGGAGATATTTCAAAATGAAATATGCCATAATAAAATATCCCTCTATTTTTTGTGAGTGGTGCCATTAAAAAAAAAATAATAATAATAATTACTAGTAAAAGTTGTAATAATAATAATAATAAAAAATAATAAACATTAATAATTATAACAATAATGAATATACGGCAATACAAATTTTTTGTTATATTAAAGTGTAACTTTAAATAATAGTGTAAATGATGGTCATGGTTTTGTTTCCCTTTCACTTCTTAAACTTAATCAGAATCACCACAAAAAAATGAATATAGTCACCAACATCCATTCTATTAACTGCTTATTATTAAACATGAAAACAATAATAATTAATGTAAAAATGTACACTTGAACTCTTGAAATCCGATTAATAAAAAATAAAACGTGTTGATTGGATGCTGAGAGAGAGGAGCAGGAACTTGTTCTTCACTGTTAGCCATTCTGACGTGCACTGGCACATTAAGTTCAGTGTTATCAATAAAGTTACGACAGAGAGACGTGTTGGACTCGACCACCTAACCTGAGACTCAGACAAGACCAGGTCCAAATAAGGTCGAGACCAAGACCGCTGGAGTACAACACCACTACTCACAACACTACCAAACCAATTAAATCCGCATCTTAAGGACACCCTTTGAATAATTGATTGATTTTTACTATGAGTAAATACAGTTAGTGAAATAGCACATGTACAATTGCAGCTCAAATCTATTAAGATAGTTTGTGAAAAAAACAAAAACAATTTGTTCTCTCTGTATGATGACCAAACCGTATTACGATTAATAACTATTGCTGATAAATGACCGTTTTTATTTTCAGAGATGTAAGCAGGCTGAGGTAGTACGCCTCCTTTTTTGCCACATTTGAGCTTGTGGTGCCTTTCGCCCTGCTTTAGCAGCCTCATTTACCAGGTAATATGAAGTACATTTGCACTGAATGTGAACAGGTTCAACCACAGATCTTAAATTATTCTTGATCACAGTTCTCGCTGACCATCCGTTTTCCTGGACCCCAATAATGAGCAACACAACCGTACTTGACAACTGGTTACAGTACGAGACAAAAACATCCTGTCTACGATTTTCAAAAACGTTAATATAATCTCAATCAGCAAATTCTTGGTCGTTTGCTCAAGGCTCTTATTGAAATATGGTATTTTCTTTTCCCTTTTATAGAACCCTTTGGCTTCTGCCCAAGATGATCTGAACCTCAAGTCCCAAGATTTCTGATTTATGAGGTTAAAACTTAGCAGACTCAGGCAATAGTTCTACAAAGCCTGCAAAAAGTTAAATGTTTGTGGCATTGTGAAACATACTTCACCGCCCCCCAGCACCCCCCAACCAACCTCTGGCATACTCCCTAAATGTCCAGAAACCACTGGCAAGAAGGAGTCCTGTTTGTAAAAGAATTCAGCTTCACTGCACCCTAATTTTTATTGACGAGGTGTGCCAGCGCTAAAAAACAAAGACAAAAACCGAAGCCAGCAGATAAATCTTTCTAAAGCCTTTGTCAAGCCCTTAGGGAACAGACAGAATTCTGAACTGAGCCCAAGTGTTGTTGTTGTGGGTGGCAAAAAGGATCATCAACGACAATATGGAGGAGCACTTGTGTCTTTGATGGATAATTGTTCCAGATTAGCATTTGGCAAACAACCAAAGAGTCGGAACTCCACGGGGGCTAATCATTTTGGCGAACGCCTTGTCTTTGGGCATCCCTCATCATGCCAGCGTGCAATACCCCGCCCGTGGCCCAGACGCCAGGACTCCCGAGCGGGTGGTCCGAGGGGCACAACCCTCTCTCTCGGCCTAATCAGGCATCCATCTGACAGCATAGAGGGGGGAACGCTACGCTGTGCCAGGCTGCCAAAACAATGCAAATCAAGGCACCAGGGACCCCTCTTCACCTGTCAAATGGAGCCCCAATTCCCAGGGAGCGTGTTTATTCACTCCCCCTGCAACCTGACAAGGGGACTTATTTATTAATGCTGACTTCAATGATTACAAAACACCTCCTCTCACCCTTCACGTCTGCCTGTCTCCCGACGACACCAGCTCTGGCTTTGACAAACCAGACTCATTAGCCACGTTCGTGCCCGAGTCTCTGTGTTAATTCAGTCTGTTCTGGCTCACTTGCACAGAAAGTGAAGGGGAAACGAAGGAACGAGAGAAACGCTTCATCCCTAACCAAAAACAAATTAGGGCATTCTGTGCAAACATGCCTTTTTCCTGTCATTAAGCATAAAAAAAGCCTACTAATGAACACGTACCTAAAATAAGCTGTGGTATAATTGCCCTGGCACCACATAGCACCGCAACTATTTCTTAATAACATGGTGTGTTGAAATGAAAACTGTATCTGTATCTATACGCATCAGCATTTTTCCCTTTCGCACATTCTATCCTGCGAACATTAATAAACGAGAGCGCTTTAAGGCGCTCTATGGACCTGCGAGTCGGAAAAAAAAACAGACAAGCAACAAAAGCCTGTTTTGTTCCTCAAAGCATTTTAAACACATACCAGCCTACGTTGGAAGTCAGCCAGGTATAC
Organism: Parotocinclus spilosoma; assembly: GCA_033117975.1. Classification (NCBI taxonomy): domain Eukaryota; kingdom Metazoa; phylum Chordata; class Actinopteri; order Siluriformes; family Loricariidae; genus Parotocinclus; species Parotocinclus spilosoma. The sequence goes on along the minus strand of JAVSBV010000083.1, from coordinate 1,957,857 downwards.
CATTCCATCAATACTGACACCCCGTGAGCACATGTTACTAGTAAGCGCCTGGAGAAATAAATGAAATGCTATATCATATACACCGTTGGCAACCTGACTGAAATTCTTGCGTGAGAGGTATGCCTGCTTCTACATTCCAGTTTTCACAAGGCCACCGTCTTCACTGCTCAAACGGGCCTGAAAAACCATCTCTTCGCCTCTGCTCTCCCTCTGCCTCGACGAATCCAAAGGAATGTATCAAAGAGCTCCAAATTGCCTGCACTATTTATTTTTTTGCTGCACAAAATCCGTCTGGGATGTCACTTGTAATTGTGGCTTGGGGGATTCAGCCAAAGCGGGGCCTTATTGGTTAGCTGCTTAGGTCATGTAACAATAATAATCATGATTATAAATGGAGAGCAAAACGAGTAAAGCGCATTAGCACAATGAGTACTTCTGTGGCGCGCTCTATCCCTAGAGATGGTACATAGCCCAAAAGAGGACGGCAAGACACACCCGAGGGTCTGTCCACAAATGACCAGCCCGTGACTACACCATAGCCATGCACAGCCTGTTATTTGTCATAGCTGCTTAATAGGCCGGGTTTTGGGCAGCTATGTTCAAGGTCACTGGTGAACACTGGAGGCAAACATACTTAGATGTTAAGAATGTTCAGTGTATTTAAAGTATCGAAGGTTTAGACTGAGGTGCCAAGCAGTCAAAGACTCTGTTCGCCTAGCGGTTAAGGGACTGTACTATGGACCTGAACTTCCAGGATTTAAATCCCACCTCTGCCAAGCTACCACTGTTGGGCCTTTGAGCAAGGCCCTTAACTCACAATTGCTTGGATTGTAAGATGTAGAACTTGTAAGTTGCTCTGGGTAATAGTGTCTGCCTAGTGCTGTGTACTGTTATGTTTTGTTTGGTCAACTTCATTTCAATTGTTAATAAGCATCTATTCCTGAATTTCCACCTTGCAACACTTTCCAAAATTCAGGGATGGGAATGACGTTCAAACACCGCAATCATGGGGTGATCATGATCTGGTAGAGAAGAAGTATCCGTTGAACAATTCCAGGAATCTGAAGGAAGTTCGGTCCAGTCTGCAAAGCCTAAACCCAACTCTCGTGATCTCTGATTCCTCAGATGGCACTGCATCAAGAGTTATCAATCATCAACAACTGATATAACCACATGGGCAAGGGACAACTTTGCAAGCACTACAATAGAGAGTTACATTCACAAATACCACTTAAAACTTTACTATGCAAAAAAGAAGCAATATGTAAACCTTGTCCAGAAACAAACTTTGAATTCTCTGGGCTCTGAACCCTCCAGGATGGATCATCATGTATTGAGGTAAACAGGAATTGAACTATTTAAAAAAAGCATGAAATATCTTGGGTTCATACTGTCAGCAATGAAATAATCATCGACGTAAATGTAAGTCACTTTGCATTTTTCATACTTCCCCAACCTTTCTAGATTTGAGGTAGGACGAGGACATTACACACAAACGTTCACCAGCTCTAGTGAGCCCAATATGGCCTTACTGGTTTGTGAGATCACAAGTGCATTTCATAGTACTTAATATAGCCCAATGTGCACAAGTTTGCATGTCTTACATGTGTCTTCCAATATATTAGACTGTAAGAAATGCGTTTGAATGATTTTAAAAGACTGATTGATCTGCAGAACAATCATTTATCGATCGCCATTAGCGCCAATTCTCGGTTGCTCACATGCTTTGGGACTAAACCAGCCTGCAACTTCACACATACCTCACCAGCATTAATGGCACACTAAGTGAGATGTGAGGGAAATATTTTTACCGAGAGCTAATGTTGTTGATCTGGTACTGTACGTGTCATTAGGCCTGAGATAGTGGGTATAAAGCAGTGTCTCTGCAGAGGAAAATGAACAGGTGAAAATGGGCAAGGCCTTCACTGGCCAGAAACTGGGCCACTATTATAACCGACACATAAACAGTCTCTGTAAGGGGACTAAGAAACTGGCATGCAGTGGCATTCTCCAGTCGCTTGCTTGCCCTGATGGCCCAGTGTCTGAGGTAATAGTGTTTTCCACACACATTTAGAGCAAGAGGTCAGCACTGGCCTTCGAGCCAAAACATCCAGCTACTCCTCGAAAATGACAAAACTGGATGAACATTTGCACACGGCCTTCGGGCTGGAGCGCTTTCGGCTTTACAGTCTATGCGTTTCAACAATATAAGCTATGAAATTATGCTGTATATTATTACATTTGAATTTGAATAATGTCCTGAAGTCACCTTGTTTCTGATACGTTGCAAATCCGAAACTCCCAATGACAAAACACGGGGCTTTAACTCGTACTCGTGAGCGTTTGGAAATTGCATCTGCACATCACCTCTTGCCTCAACAGTTGATATAGAAGATTAAGAACTAGCGCTTAATCTTCTCGAGCTAATCCTCCCCACTGCAAACACAGACACGAGTGTTCGTCCGCTCCTCAAATTGCCTTAAAAGAAAGCAAACTCCCGATGAAAATGGAGGTGTATTTATATTAACGTGATTTAGAATGTGTCGCCCGGACACTTATTTCCCATTAAATCCTCTGACCTTACTATTACCCTTAAAAGCTTTGCTTGTCTTCGGCAGGAAGTGAAGAAGTCCAGAGGCTCCGGTGCCTGTGCGTTTCTGCCTCGTCTTTCCGTGATTTAATTTATCTGAGCCTTTTTTTCACAAGTTCAACCAGATCAGCTTGGATTTGACTTTCTAGTTCTGACGAACTCACTCGGTATTGGGCGAATGTCCTTGTAACCGTGAATGTGCACACAATTTATCAAAGACTGGGTCCAAGTAAGGCTGGGATGTTTAGATAGTCCAACTATTCTTCAAGTAACATGAAACATGCCCTTAATATGGAATAGGCTCCCTCACTTTCCATACCTGCTTATTCCAAGTTAGGGTCAGGAGGAAGCCGGGGGCTAACAAGGCGCAAAAATAACCCACTAACCAAAAATGTCCAGCCACCAGGATCTTGTAGGCAGCATCCTGTGAGCACTGATGAACGATTCGAGGATGGCTATTGGATTAAAGGACGAACTGTACTACAATAGCTGAGCTACTACTTTTGACTTTACATCTACAAGGTGGAGTAATATGGTAGATGTGTCTAATTAAGGGCAAACAGGGATTAAAAACTCCAGCAGCACTGCTGTGACTGATCCACCCATACCAAGACCATTCTCCACCATTCTCCAGAATGATTCACCACCCAAATAGTAGCTGATCTGTGGTGGTCCAGTGGGGGCCCTGACCAATAAAGAAAAAAGAAAAGGCAAATAAAAGAATGGACAGAAACAGCTGGACTACAGTCTGTCCTTCATACTGTAAGTGCTGATACAAGGAGATGTACCTAATAATGTGACCGAAAATCAAAGTGGAATCGTGATTCATGAAACTTGTTTCGTGTCGGCGAGGACCTTTGCCTCTCCGTCCTGAAATCAGTTCAGGCTGCTGTAATACGATGCACTGAGTCGCTGTGACGATAAGACTTTGCAGATCTGATAAGGTGGTGAGGAAGCTCCGCCCAGAACTGTGCGCTTCTTCCTATTCATGCTTGAAAACACTGAAGCCTTTCATATCCCATCTGTCTATTCTCCTTCATCAACAGCTAGGAGGTGGCTCCCTGATTTGCAACCTATTAGAGTGGAGAAGGAGGGAGCGCGAGCGGCGAGCATCAGAATCAGGAGGGGGAACGCGTTTAAAGGGCTCTTTTTTTTCCCCTTCTTTACTCCTCTCGGCCCTCTACGTGAATGGCTCTTAGGAAGAGCTTTGCATATACTTCTTAAGTAACATACAGGAGCCGCGGCTAACAGGGCAACCGCTTTTAACCTTGGCTTTCTCAAGAGGCCCCAAGCAAACAGTACCCAGTCCAGCAAGAACACCAGGATCCAAGTATACGCTAAAGGGAGAACGTGAAAGACGACCACACAATACCACCCACTTTAGAGACAAGGTCACAAATGTATCGATTCAAATAGCAACCCCCTGCCTTCAGTGAGAGAACGGAAGCGGGCACTTTTACTAATACAACACAATCTTCAAATCCACAGGCTTTACCGATTCCTTCTGCACAGCATCAGCAGAATAAATCCTATTCTGACCAGAGAAGCCACTCAGATCCCAATACAAGTTCAAGTCATTTCCAGGCAACTGTTTTGTTTGCTGGTCTGCCTTCGTGTTCCACTGCTCACAACCTACCAAAGTTCTGCTCCATGTTACATGCAGTGCTGTGCAAAAGTCTTACCATTAGATTAGATGTAATATTGTTTAGCAATGGTATAGTGACCATATATAATTGTTCAGTCTCCTTATTAGAATACAACCAGAAAACAGGAAATTTGCATGCAGGTTTAAAAAAGCGGACAAAAATCCAAATAAACATTATTGATCAAACCTATTCAGATTGTAGAAGCTTGATCAAAAATGGTAGCCACCAAGAAACCACTTTTTCTGAAAGCAGAACAAGGTGAAAAGGCTCACAATGATGAAAATATAGCTCAGAAAAAGACGAAAAAACGAATGCCAAAAAGATTTTTGGGTCCAACCAAATGTTCTATGTTATATATGGTCAATAAAAGAATTGTTAAAACAACAAATCGAACTCTGACCTAAGACTTTTGCACACTACTCTACATGCTTTGGTCCAGAACTACACACTTAGATGTCAACTCAGGTCTTTGGAGTCAAGACACGTGGTGCATCCTTCTCTAAGATGTTTCAGGCTCCTCATGGGTGAAACAAGCTTCCCCACATCAAAACGGTAGAAGTGTCTCATTTCCACCCACAGAAGACTAAAGACTCAGGCCTTCACATAATAATGTTTCTTTAATCCAGATATTTGTTGTACCCTTTGTGCTTTTTGTATGTATTTTGTTCTGTTTGGTAATTAATACGTCTAGTTTATCGAGTACTCGCCTCATGGCAACTTCAGCTGCATGTTTTGTATGTTCTGCCAAAGGAATAAATGTAAACATAAATGTAAACTAAAGCCTATTCCCTTACAGACCATAAAAGGAGGACATTGTTTTTCATTGAAAAGGTTTAGTCATAGTCTGCATACCAGGGTCCACTCAACATACCACCGGCCACTTTGAAGATTACTGAAATGTTTTCCTTTGTTCCCCACTGATGAACAGGAGAAACAGTTCCTCGGTTGCAGCCTGTGTGATACATCATCGCTCATATGCACTGGTGTAAATCAACTCATCAGTGGAGTTAGTGAAAACAAAAGTATCAGGCCTAACATACCATCCTCTTAAGTGTTAGGTGTTGTACTGTATTTTAATGACTGTGCACTTCTATCAGGTTTATCTTTTATTTTGTATGTGTAGTACTCCCCTTGTGTTTTTAGCATCACTGTGTCATTAGCACACCGTTTTCTTGTGAAAACATTTACATTATAGTACCTTAAAAAGATTATGTGACCATGGTAATGCCCGGGTAATGCCCAGTCAACGTCCATCTGGTCAACGACCTATTTCACAGAACATAATGGGTGCATTAAACTGTATATGAAAGCCCATGGTCCTTTCCTTCTAAAATGTAAACATGAATCCCCATTAAAACGTTGATGGTGTAGCTGTGACTGCTAAATGCTCATCTGTGTAGCTATTACTGCATGCACAGATCTTTTAAGGTAAGACTACTTGGTAGGTTGTAAAGATTAAGTGTGGCATTTTCCTGCCCAAAGCCACGTATTGGGAGTCCGAACTCAACCAGATAGCACTGTGCTCACTTCCACAGTAAAATTTTATCTCTACTCAAGAACACCTTGAGGCAAGCCATTCCAGCAGCCCTGTTTTTATGCACCAGTGAAAAAGCAACAGGTTAATTTAGCTTAATCTGTTGAAAACTCATGAGGGTAATCCCAAACCAGTGAGTGGGACTTCTGTCAGGTCTATTTCAAAGCATTAAGGATTACTAGTTGTGGTAATCCTGCTGAACCTAAGGGAGGTAAATCGTATTGTGTTGAAAATCCTGACTGGGGAAGAACAGGAGGCTAAATGGGTTCTTTGCTCTGTAATCGAATATCACACCCTACTCATCTATTCACTGAGCAGCTAATGTTTAAAACCAATTACTTGAGGAATGCTGTCTAGTGTTTGGGCATGGTAATGTATGCAAAAATCATCAAGCATGATGGCTGTTCTGCTTTGACTATACTGTTTCAGGTCATGGATCTATATCGATAAATATCAATAGATATCGACCTATTGCCAAGGTATAAAGATATTATCAATAAATATTGAGCCGTTTCCTAATCATTGCACCTTTTTTTTTAGTTCCGGTCAATCATTTACTGGCTTCATCGTCTTTTCATGTACTATTTTACATTCCGTGTATGTTCTAGATAACACTGTGTGCCCGAATGACATAATTGGGCAAGGTGACCATATGTGGAAAATCATAACTAAATCAGAGAAAAGCCCTCGAGGGATTCGGAGACATACATTTACTGTCCAATAATGCTTTCCAGTCCTGCATTTGCTTCTACCTCAGTGTCTGGAGACTTAAAACAAAGCTAATTACCTCCAGTCTGTTTTTTTTCTTTACCAAAGAGTATCATATTATTGCAATTCAACTCCTTCCAGCGCCAGCCTTATCAGCGCTTGATGAGTCATCCTTTGTTAAGCTGGGCTCAGATCCCATGAGAAATGAACGGGTGGGGGTAGGATGGAGTAAAAAGAAAGAAAGAGGAGGAAAAAATGACAAACTTCTGCCACCCTTTGTTTTTCAGCAGTGTGACGCTCTCTTTTCGGTCCTGTTAAAAGTCTGTCCCCCTCATCCTCCACCCCCTGCTGCTGCTCCCATACCTGTCACCCTCAATAGTCTTCACAGTGGCTGCACACAGACAAATGGGCTGACCTGGCCAGCCTGGCTGACCCCAGGCCAGCAGGAAGATCACATCTGGTTATTAATATCAGAGCATTCTCAAATAGGTTCTATCCGTCCTTTAGCCAGAAACATAGTAGGAGAAGAGGGGGGGTAAGGCAAAATGGGCTTCAATTAAGCACTGAGGAGCTAGTGTTGTCACTCAGCTCCTATTGGCTGTGCAGGACCGGAGCTCGACCGTGGAGATGACCATCTGCGTTCGGGCACGGCAAGGAGGGGGGGTCAGAACAGGAGAAATTCCTATTAATATCTATGAGGATTATTAACAGCGGCAGCAAGGTCTGGCCGAAGCCCTCGTCTTTGTGTTTGCAGTCACACTCGTCTGTCTTTATGCTTTAATTATGGCCTCCTGGCCCCCCGAGCCCTCCCCTTACAGATTCCCATTGTAATCCCGGCGCAGGTGAAAGACGAGAGCGTTCGAATAATCCGGTCGCTCCGGCAGGCGGGAGGGAGTGGGAGGGAGCACGCGTTTATGCACGCACACAGAAATACTCACAGGTTTGTTAGACGTTTGTAACTTCCACCGCTCTACAGTTAATATCAAAAGGACTTTGGAAGCGAGCCTGGGATGGCACCGGCCCTCTGGGTGACTCGAGTCAGTTAACTTCCATCGCCATTTTCTCCTTCAAACTGGAGAAAAAAGTCCACTGCCTAAAGTATAAAAAATAGCAATTTGCTATTGGCAGCTTCTCAAAAGTCACCCCCAGCAGAAGACCCGAGCAACGTGAGAGGTCCGTATACTGTGAAACGGCCCCTCCTCGCGTGATGGACTTTGCACTATGACTTTTTATGCAAATATACTCAGCTCAATCTCGTTCCCATTGTAGAGCCGCAGCGACTGTAATGACACTCCAATAATTATAGCTGCATATATATGGGGCATTTGATTTTCAAATGAGAGGGATGTGCGGCTGACCTTCAGTAATGAGTACGCTATGGTGGCGTGGACTTAATAGCATGCCTATCAACCGGCGGCCATCTTGATTTCAGAAAAACGGGACAGGATATGGCGCCCTTTCCGGATGAAAAATACGGCGGCAGATTTTGATAGGCCATGGCGCTTCTTTTGATAAATCTGAAATTTCAGTCTCCCCTCTCACTCCGCACCCCCTCCCTCGTCCAACGCTCTCTCCTCTTTTAATTTCCCCTCTCATTTCCCTGCCCCGACCAACGATGTTGCCATCCGTATCGTGGATAATGAGATGGGCTATCTGCTCCCTGGGGACAGGACCATGCAGAGTCAATGCCCCACTCCATCTCCCGGCTCGCCTCCACCAGAAAAGACGAGCATCATATGTGCAGGGGCCTCAGTAGCCACGGATGGGGAATAGAGAGAGCGAGAGTGGGACAGTGCAATTGGGGACGAAGATGAGAGAACTAGAAGATACATAAAAATATGGAAATGATGTGGCGGCTTCCAAGCGGACCCAGTATTCTGCTTGATTGATGACAGTTTGGCTGCTATAATTGAGAAGTTCAAAGCTCATGACTAGCTTCTCACATTGGACATCCAGAACTGAAGAAAGCTGGAAAGTGGACGACCAGCTGATGAACAGGTGTGGTTTGATATTAGAGCTTCTCCGCTCAGGCTTTCCGACACACACTGACCATGAACATTCTTGGCTTTAAATGACCCAACGTCCTCTCTTTGGAGCAACACACATTTCCTGCCAATTCTTAACCGTGCGTTACGCCGCTTTTGAAAGCTCTTGACAGATTTACACCTTCCCACATCTGCATTTATTTCACTGTTTATTATGAATAATTATATCACGACCATATTTCATTCTTATAAGCTGAAAGCAAACATACTGCCGGTACGGTATATGGCAGCTATTTTTATAGATGTTATTGAAAATGAACCCCCCGCCACCACCACCCCCAGCTCTACCGCAATGTTAGGTGTGCATTTAGCAGCTTTTAAACAGAATCCACAGCTCTCTGCCTTCCACAAAGAAGAGCCACTCTTGAAAAAGTACTCGTACTGCTAATGTAATTTGTTTTGTTTTTTTCGTCATCTCTGGAGCTGCAACGGCGGCGCAGGTTCCCTTCGGAAATATTTCGAAGGTACAAGGCTATAATAAACCACCGACTATGCGTTTTTGTTTGTATCTTCAATCATTATGGAGCCCCGAAGATATTTTGTATCCTTGGTCCATATGGAAAGGTGATCAACACTTTTATTCTTTTGTGCGTCCAGCCAAACTATCCAATCCCATGTGCCGTTTACCTTTAAACATAAAAGAAGAGGTGGTTTTCTGGTCAAATAAAGAAGTCTCTATTTTCTTTCATTTTTTTTTTTATTTTACTACCATATGTCTATGAGTGAACGAGTCTGATTCCTGCCAAACACATTAAAGGCTGCATCTGTAAAACAGATTTCCTCCTTTTGGCATTAAAGAAAAGGTTAGGGGCAGGAAAAGATGAGGGCAGGAGTGCAGGACGAACCCTTCGCCCCATTCTCGCTGTAGCTGTCCCGCCATCAGAAGCATTATTTCATCGACGTTCCACTGAACGCTATCAGAGAGACAGAGCTGGATAAATACTTTAATATCGGTTGGCTAAATCGTCCATTTCTGTGCGCCGGGGCTCTTCCTCTGATCATCAATCCCGAATTCAAGCTTTGATTAGATTACCTCATTGTTTCCATTCGGGCTAAACTATTTACTTTCAAATGTCAAAGAAAGAGAATCCTTTGTCATGCTGCCGCTGGATTTACTGACACGTGAACGCAAAACAATGGCACCGTTTTAATCCCACATAACTCCACAACAGCCACCTGCTATTTTTATTCTGCGTCAATAGAGAGGCAGGACGGGTTAAAAAGGTATTACTGACCGCATCGCGCTTTCACCCTTATTTGACAAAGACTCATTATTTCAGCACAACATCAGTACAATTACATTTCACTACAAAGCAGAGTTTGCGTCATTACAAGGCAGATAGCGTGTTGGAATCTTGTCCTGTAGTTGCACCGGTGAAAGTGGACGACGTGGGCGGGTTAATTAGTGCACAGGGTAAATAGGCTCCGACAAATCTGCATGCATTTTATGTCAATCATGTACCAAAAAAAAAAAAGCCTCAAGAAGCAAGCGGTGACCCACTCACACACGAGTGTGCAAACAAACTGCACCCACAGCCATGTCCATGCATGCAGCAACAACCACAAGCTATTGAGCTCATGACTAAGCTAGGCCTTTCTCACCTCCTAATCTTCAGTCTACTTGTCTTCCTACATGATCTCAAATGCTCTTTGTTGCCATGGAATCCTTTTTTGTTTGCTTAGAGAATCAGCAGAGCCCTCGTGAAAAAACGAGGGGGGGGGGAAAAAAAAAGTTTTAAACTGCTAAGGATTTCAAAACATTCCCATGAACAGAGCGTTTGATGCCAGACTTCAAAATTCCATATGAGATTTTTTTAGACCTTCATTTGGCTCATGCTGACATAACACATTGGAGGCTTTTGCTCTTTGTTGCTCAGTTACTAACGCCACTGTCTGAACGCACCAACAAAGTGAATCTCCCCACACATACAGTACATCCTCCAACTTTTCCTTTTGTAAGCAGCCTGTGGTCAGGTGATTCTTGGAATGATCCTTAGCATGTTCTCTTCTTGTTCTTGGCCCACTAAAAGGCCTTTCAGAGGCATGTCTACTTTTGTGAGGAGTCAGGGTAATAAAATCGTATTTCATCATTACGCTTACAGACCTGCCAATGCTGCGCGCAGTCTCGCCATCGTCGGCTGCTAAATTAACTTTTCTAAATATACAGTCCAGGGAGCTGATCGGCCAAAAGTGACTTAAGGCTGCTCAATAGATCCTCGTTACCTTAATATAGTTCATCCACAGAAGCACGGTAACGTGCCCGGGATGTGATGCTGGTCTATGATTTCAGCATATCAGTATTATTGTTTCAGGCCATCACACCGGGCCGGTAAGTCAACACCCGAAAGCACTTAAGTGCAGGATGAGACTGCAATAGCTTTGACTTGAGCGACTCCCTCTTGTGCGCTGTGTGTATCAGCTACCACACATACTGGTACGAGAATATAACCCGAGTGATTCATAAGTCTCTTAAAAATACTCAAATATCCATCCGCAGGGCATTAATATAATCATGACTCTGTCACCTATTTACAGTCATGGCATGGCTACACAGAGAAACATTTCATTCCTGCAGACGCAACCACATACACCCACAATTAGTCACCTTCTTACATGATGTTTACAGGTTACCTTCACTCTAAGGTGACCAAGCACATTTTTAGATAAGGACTCTGAAAACGGGCCGAACAAAAACCAGCCTCCTGGCACGTTATTGATAAATCTGGCAACAGATTCAATTAACTTTGATTTTTCAGAATGCACCGAGTAAGTAGGCTGACTGGCACGGCTTTGCCTGGAGCGCCTTTACAGGAAAAGGAGTGGGAAGAGTGGGAAAGGGTGACGGCGGAGGGGTAAATCAAATTTACAGCTCACCTAATGACATTTGACATCATAAAAACAAAGGTGCTGGAAAACAAATAGCCTGTATTTACCTTCCCTCAACCACAGGCACTGAATCAGCTCTCTGTCTCAGGCTACTGCGCTAGCCACTGTCCATTTACCTCAGCTACATTACGAGGCGTAATGGAGAAGGATAATGTACATACTCAGGTTCACACTTAGAAAATCAGCCTACGGCTTATGGGGTACGTGCCGAGCAGAGAAATGGTATAAGACGCGGTAAAAACGAACGGACGCGGTGAAAAGGCTCTGACCTTGTAGAGCTTGAGCGCTGCCTCGTGCCTCTGGTTGGTCGTGTGCAGCCGCAGTTTCTCCACGCTGTTGCTGTAGTAGTCGCAGGCGTTGCACTTGAGGTGCACGGGATTGCCGATGGCGATGCACTTGAGCCGCCACTGGTTGGGCTTGCCGCCTTCCTTGATGTGGGCCACCAACTGGTACTTCTGCATGTGCTTGTCGGTCTTGCAGTGCAGTTGGAAGTTGGCCTTGAGCTGCGTGTTGTAGTTGCACAGTTTGCACTGGTACACGTCTCCCATCACGGCCCGCCACTCGTCCTCCGGGAGCAGGCGCTCGGCCGCCACGTGGGCGCTCAGGGCCTCCAAGCTGTCCGTGCTGAATTTGTTGCACACGGCACACTGGAAGAGCTTCAGAAGCGGGTCGTTGATGCAAGGCGAAAGTTCCCCGGCCGAGAGGATGGACATGTCCTCGGCTACTAGCTGACCGCTTGCGAGGCGCAGCTCCGGCGGCAGCTCGTTATTTACTGGGGGGGTGGGAGGGTAGAGAAAAAGTTTTTTGATTTTTAATTTAATGACCTTCAAAAGCAGGTGAGAGAAAGCAGAGTTAAGGTGCTCACACAAAAGGATTTACTCAAACGAAGCGCCGGTGTAGAGAATGGCCTGCATAAATCCTTAACCCTAAAAGTTGTAATGGGATTGAATCAGGATCAATTACAATCACCCCTTTCAACTTCTAAACTCCCTCATCAGATAGCTTTAATTACTCCTACCAGGCATGTCTTTCCTTAGTACCGCCTTTTTTTTCTACCGCAGACATCAAAGTTGATCGATACAAAGGAGACCCTGCTACAATGTGCGCCCCGAACAAAAGGCATATCTTCTTACGCTCACCTATTCGCAGTTTGTTTCTTTGATCCCTTCGCATTTTTCTCTTGAAACTAAGTTGGCCAGATCATTTTTCCATATACTTATGCATCCAGTTTAAGACAACAATCCCCAACACTTCAGATATCTTTGTGGTGAAAATAACAAAATCGTTCCTGACGGGCTAATATACAGGTGTCAGCTGTTGTTAAAGAGCAACGGTGAGGACATGAAGACGGACCTTCATTTCAACTTTCAAAAATCCCATGCTCATCGGTCATGACCTACAGCTTGGGAGTGGAGCGGCTGCCAGGTCCTGATTGAGAAAGTTCCAGGGGAGCTCTGCTCAATGAGGTCGGCCTTTAGATAAGGTTTTACAGGGTGGGGTTGGAGGTGGATATGGCTTAAGATGACTTACGAAAATTAAGAATGAGAGATTAAGAATAATTCCCTTGTGGCAGTTCATAATCATTTTTTTAATCAAGGTCTAGGCTGGGAGAAGGATCCGAGACAGATAAAGTGAGAGAGCATAGAGGAGAGAGAAGGACACAGAGTTCAGAGAGAGGGAGTGAGAGGGAAGAGGGAGAAAGCACGTAAACAAACTACTCACCTAGCCCAGGAGCCAGAGCAGCAGCTGTACTTGGATCCATTTGGAAGGGATTGATCATCATCTGTGGTTCTGAATGGTTGTCCAGTTTCATGCCAGTCAGGCCAATGTTCTGGGCCAAGTAGTACTGATAGAGCTCGGCCTCTGCCGGCGCCAGGCCCAGGTGCAGGTTGTGCTGGATCTGCTTCATGTTTTGCTGCAGGAGCATCATGTTGTGCATGTGTTTCTCACTGGTCATGTGAATTCGCAAATTCCGGGCGACGTTGGTCTCGTAGTCGCACACTTCGCAGCGCCAAGTGGGCTTCTGCTTCGGTTTGGAGGGCGAGGGTGCGCTGCAGGCGCTCATGCCTCCACTGGCAACCGGGGCAGCGTGATTGTAGGTAGGTTCCGAGCCGCCGTTCTGCAGGTTCTGAACATTGTTGAGATGTTTGTCGGACTGCATATGAATACTCAGGTTGCCTTTGGTGGTAGTCGAGTAGTTGCAAACCTCACAGCGGAAGGGTTTGTAGCCGCAGGTGTAGCTCTCACCCCGTGCCAGGCGTGGGTGAGCCTGCCCAGTGCGGCAGTACATACAGGAACCGCCTGACTCGGGGTGTTTCTCCTTCATGTGGGCATCCAGGGTCTGCTGGTACTTGTAGTGCCAGTTGCACTTGGGGCACTTGAGCGTTTTGCAGGAATTCCGCGAGTGCATCATGGTCATGTGGCCGCCCAATGAGCGAGAGGATCCTAGAACAGTGTCACACTTGGGGCATTCGATACCGCTGCCCGGCGAGCCCTCGGCAGGTCCAGGTGTGCCGGGCGTGCTGGGTGTGGTAGCATGCTGGTGCAGAGGGCCTGGGCTTTCACCGTCTCGTCGCATCAGGTCAAGCGGATGAGAAGGCGGCGTTCCGTCTCTGCCCCCGTTCGAGTCACTGTAATCCTTGCTGCCGCCACTGCAGTTGACAGACTCGCTGCTGCAGTCCCTGTTGGCGGAAGGCTTGCTTTTTTCTAAATCATCAGGAACAGTCACAGAGGAAGCAGAACTACCCCTTTCAATACATTTTAGCACGCTGGATGATAAAGGAGAAATGCTTTGGTTTAAAAGAGGGAAATCTTTGCTACTGGTATTATCAACTAATTCATCTACACCGTCCTCATCAAGCTCATTGGAAAAGTACATATCTTCATCCTCCTCTGCATCTCCAGGCTCGCTTTTGATGGGAAACTCACCATTCGAATGCAGTGTGCTAGGCTCTTTCTGACGCTCGCAATTGCCCTCTTGGTCCCTGGCACTCGGAGACGAGCAACGAAGGGAAGCCGAGCTGACAGGGGACTTGTGCGTAGAGCCGGACGCAGCCCCGAGGTTGATCTCAGCCTTTGGCATTTGGCTACTCCTGGGTGATTGCTCTGCAGAGGAAGCCGAGCTGGCGCTTCCCTTTAAGAAGGCAAAACCGGCCTGCAAAGAATCCCCGTTCTCCGCATGGATGGCATTCCACAAGCCGCGAATGCCTGGATCAGGGCCCATGAAGTTTGCAGTAGAAAAGTGGGGTAACAGAGAATTGGGCTTTTTTGGTTCCAGAAAGCTTATAAGAGGTTCTTTGTCTTTGCCAATGCCCTGTATGATGGCAGAGACATATTTATTACTAAGGAGCTTCTGCTCCTCCTCGTTGAGGGTCATCCGATGATCATGCACAGCATGGGTTACAAATGACCTACTATAACCGAAAGACAGCTTGCACAAGAAACACATCAGAATGGGTTTTCTCTTCCCGTCACTTATGCAACCATCAAATTTGGACAAGTCTACATTGTTAGGAACATCTTTGGACACACAGGAGTTTTTGGCTGAGCCATCAATGGTAAGATAGTCTTTATCACTCTTGTGTCGGAGATCGTAGACACGGAAACTGTGCAACACAGGACCGACTCCTGCTAATGCTGAGGTATTTGGGAAAGCCTGATCGGCCGTAAATGGTTTCCCGAGGGATGAAGCAATGTGAAAGGTATTGATCACCTGCGGATAAAAGGACATGGGGGCAGTGGCAGTCTGCTCAGTCTTGTCCCCGGCAGCGGTTTGGGAGTTAGAAAACAGCGCTGGGGAAAACAGGCTTTTTACAGCTGACTGAGCATTCTGACCACTTTCTTTGGAGTCCTCAAGAATGAAAGCTGAGCCGTCAGGCTGGTAAACTATCTCTCCGTTCAGGTTCTCCACATCGCTGTCCTCGAGGTCACTGACCTCGCTCTCATTCTCGTCCTTCAAAAGGGGAAGGCGGGCGTTCGGGCAGTGGTGCTCCATGTATTTTTGTAAACTTGAGAAAGAAGTGGCACATTCGTTGCAGGGGATCTCTTTAGTGGAGGCGCCCAAGGTGGCAGCCGCATTCTCCGCGCTCAGTCCCGATGCAGTGTCTCGCCGGCTTTCGTCCGTCCTCAGGTTGTCATCCGCAGAGCTATTTTCCTTATCAGGCTCCATCCCAGGGACTTTCTCTGGCACCTCATTATCAAGATGTATCGTTTCACATAGCTTTGATATCTTCTGCCCATTTTCCTGCCATGAGAGAGAAGGGGAGTCACAGGTTTCCATGGCAATCTCTACATGGGGATCTCATTTCATCCAGTCTGTCAGGGACCTGCAAAGGGAAAAAAAACAGAAAGAAAACAGTTTAAAATCTATATAATGAGGGCATACCACATCAGCACCATTCAGGGAGTGATACTACGAAAAATAGTAGCACTGCTATATATAGATATCGTTTAAAAAAACAATGAACAATAGAAATGGGACACAAATGTGGGTCCAAAGTGGCCTTGCACTTACATTGAAAACAAATACGTCCAATCCTTAAAATAATTTACCCCAGCATGTCTTTTCACCACTCCATCAAACAACAATCAGGTTAACCAAATCCAAATCACGACCTCATGAGCTGACATGAGAAGCTTCCCTGGTTGCTGATTAATAGAAAAATCCCTTAGCAGGCCCGATTAATCTCTAGTCCACGCTCTGACCTGTCGGCCAGTCCAAACATAAATAAATATTTTGCACACTCAGTCCAACCATCCTTGAGGGGCCATGCTATGATTTTTTTTTCCTTATACTTGGCAGCTGAGGAAAATAAATAAAAAACCGTGAGCACATAAAGAACCCAATTTCAAATACCATTGTTATGTTATCAATCCTGGAAGGCTGCCCATCTCTCAACCGTCACTGCTTCAATCAAGCTCTCTCCAGGCTTTCACAAATCATACGTGTGTCTCGCTGATGAAAATCTTTCAATCATTTCTTTTCTACCTCTCCCACTCTCTTTCTCTTTTGGCAGAACTGGATTACAGATGATTCACTCTTCAGGCTGGGAATGCATATTCAAAGCCAGAGAACTGACCCATGATCTCAGGATTAGAGCTCTTGAGAGCAGGAGAGGGAGTCTCCAACATGCCCCAGTTTGATGAAATAGGCCTGGGAAGTTTGCTTTTAACTGTGATCCATTGCTTTTCTACCTGCAAGCAACTGGCAGCATTAAACAACCGAGTGTTCGGTATTGTGCAAAAGTCTTAGGCCACAACAATGGTATAAAGGCCATATACACCGCTCACAAAAATAAGGGGATATTTCATTTTTTAAAAATTCCTAGATTTGTAAGTAGTGTATAGATTGTATTTATTCAAATACAACCAGAAATCACAGGAAAGTTGGGCTCAGTATGAATACAACTAATCTGAAAAACATTTATAGGCTACAATGGTTAGTATTTATTGTGACATTTTTTTGGTATTTCTCGGATCTGCCGCAGCCTCAACAGTTAAAATTCGAAAAAGATTTTTTTTAATGTATTTTTTTTATCTTTTTCCGCCTCCGATGGAGAGCCAACCATCGTCTTCTGTTCATTTTATTTTTTTCCAGATTCACTTTAATTTAATTGTAGTTTAAATAAATATTATTTTTAAAATATATATTTTTATTTCTTCTCCCTTCCTTGTATTGATTCCACATAGTCCTCCAGAAATTGAAAAGTGCTGAAAAATAAAGACTTATTTGTATTTTTTCCCTCCCTCCTCAGTAGATTCTTAAGTAGGGACATCCAAGAATCAAGCAATAGAAAACGTCTGGCCTTAAATATGGTATTTCACTATTATTAAAACAGAAAAAATAATATACATATTCTCTATACACTATATAAACAAAAGTTTGTAGACAACACAAACAAGGGTAAGTTTGTCCCCAACAGCTCTCTGCTTGATCTTGGAACATAACTGTGAGGCTGGCTTCTGAAGTTAAACAAAAAGCCCTGGATAATAAATTATTTTTGGACTTATGGTTTAAGGACAGCAGGGCAGAAAGTTGACAAACAGACTGGTTGAAACCTATAAATGTCATATTGACAGCCACTGTGGTATCGCTACAACCCATTCTACTCCAGTGTATGCTTTATATTACGAATGTGCTGTAAGTGAGTGTTGCTGAAATAGCAGATCTCCAATTTTAGATGTGGTGTCCACAAATTTTTGTCTATATCGTGCATGTACGTATGCATGTTTACATTTTCTTTTCTGCTACACTGCAAAGCAATTCAGGTACAAATCTACAGTAACCCCTGGCTAAACAGGCTTTCTGGGGAGCTCTGTTGTATATTGATTACTGGGAACGAAACAAAATGATTCTCTCTCAGACTAATGAAGTGAAATAGCAGCTAGAGCAAAATATTGGAACGGCACGGCTTAGAGAAACGACAGATAAACCGGCAGACCTCAAGTAACAACGGGTTACCAAAAAATACTACAAATGTCATCAACTTTACTATTCAACTGCAGGCAATTTATCTAAAGCCAGAAATCAGCTCTGCAAAACCGGTGCAAAATTAATACCTGGCAAAAATGAGGTTTGTACAGAAAAGAGAGGAGACAGGCCAGCATTTATGCAATCCTGCAGGAATGTGTGTCTAAAAGCATGTTTGGCGGGGAGGCAAGACCTAGATTACTGCACACTCCTGTGATCACTTCAGCATCTCCCCTGGAAGATCATAGGGCACCATCACAGAGCCAGCAGCTGTGTCTTCAGAGCCTGTGGGCACAGCGTAACAGCGGGCGTGCTGGGGTGCGTGAGTGAGTGCGTGAGCGCGCGCTAATACGAGCGATGCACGTCATCGCTGCCACATTCGCCGTGTCCTTTAATGCACCTAAAGAACAGTCTCATCGTCAGGACGTAATACGTAAACAAGTCTTTAGGAACATCAATACACTGTGTGGACAAAAGGTCACGGAGACCTGAAAAATATATCCAAAATAAGGGTAAAAGTGTGAGGTTTGCCTCCCACCTATGCTGCTACAACAACCTGATCCATTTTGGAACATGGCTGTGAGGTGAGGCTTCTGATGTTAGACAATAAGCCCCGGCACACTTTTGGCATTCCAGTGAAGGTAACCGATGGAGTCGCAATCAAGGTTCTGAGCAATGTTGTTAAACCTATAAATGTATCATGTTGAAAGTCCCTGGGAAACCAGTACAACCTTTTCAAGCTTAACTGCAGAGCTCAAGAATTAGGGGTGTCTACAAACTTTTGGGCGTATACAGTACACAACTCTTTTTTTCACCCCTCCTGATTTCAAATGGCTTAAACAAAACAGCAGTGTCAGATTGTTGTTTTGTTGAGATGATGTGGTTACGTGCGTACATGTTTAACTTACTTCCCCAATAGGGGGTACTGTGCCAGATATGATAACATGATGCTTCAGGACACCCAATCTGACAAAACAAGGAAACTAACGTCAAATTCCTGGCCAGTATCAAAGAAAAGGAGGTCAAATGAAACTAAAGCACAGAGAGCTTATTCCAGAAAGCACAGAAAGCAGGTGTAAGCTTGCTCAGATTGGAAACCAGAGTATCTGGACTAAACCCACTCAAATACAGGGTGGAAATGTAAACTCCATAAAGATGGAGTCCAAGGTCAGGATTGAACCACGGACTCTGGAGCTGGGAGGTGACCATGCTACCGGCTTGTGCCACTATGTCGCCTGTGATAACAATAAACAAAATAGTAAAAAGAGTCCATCATGGTGTTTATCGACTGTCCCCAGATCATATGCCTTCATCTAAGGTTGGGTATCCAACACAACCTCATCAACTCAACTTTCAATTCTGAAGCAGTGCACCACATTTGGTTAAGATCCAATAATAATTAAGATAATCCATTAAGATAATCACTTTGCCAACTCGTATAAAAATGCTTAGACTGCAGAATTAAGCTTTTGGCATCCATGTGGGGAGTTCGCAAGGCAGGTTCTAGGACTGTGGAAGGTATGGAAAGGTTAACCACAAAAACTACGCTATATGGTCAAAAGTTTGTGGACACCCCAAAAAGTACATCTAAAACATATCATATGTTTACGATATAATTTGCTTTCTACCTTTGCTGCCACAACAGCCTGTTCTTCTAAGAGTGCTCACCGGTAGATTTTGGAACATGACTGTGAGGTCAGCTTCTGTTGTCAGACAGTAAACTCACGTTTGGCATTCTAGAGCATTTTCAAGGTGTCTAGGATTGAGGTTAAAGCTCTGTGCAAGCCAGCCAAGTTCTCAAGTTGGCAAACTAATTCTATATAAACTTTGTTTAAGGACAGCAGGGAAGAACATGGATGAACTGACCTATTGGAAGCAGAAACCTATAAAAGTATCGTTTTGGGAGTCACTGGGATATACCACAAATAATTCCAAAGCCAGTTTGTCTATGGAGAATCCAGAAATGTCTGCTTAATATTACAAATGTTACAAATTAGTTTTGCTAAAACAGCAGAGCTTAATAAATATAAGGAGTGTCCGAATACATTTGCCTATATAGCACATTTTCACAACCATGGTGATTCATTTTTATGAGGCATACCACTTATTGTAAAGCTGACTGTAGGTCAAAATCAGCCCTAGGGTTCATTATGAGAGCACAGCTCGTCAACACCAAGTGGCTGATGTTTGATCCACATTAACATTTATCTAATCGTCCTGTGACTCTCATCACTCTCATCTGGACAATCCCCAATGTTTTCCACTTTAACTCTCCTCACCCAGCACTAATGCAAGCTCTGGAAATCAAGAGTAACAAAACCTAAAGCATCAAAGTTCAGCACCAAAAACTAGCATCAAAAACATACCTTCTGTTTAAGCGGCTCCCGTTTGATTTTACAGTAATTTTTCGCCAGCTTTTCCACACAAACCACTCCCACATGAGGTGACTTACGTGTGAAATAGTTTATTTTCCTCCTCCCCTTTTTACTTTCTCCATCTTTTTAAAACTACAGAGAGAAGGCTGAACCGAAAAAAAAAAAGCTCCCAGATACAAAGAAGAGAAAAGGCTCTTAGAAAACAATGAGGACAGGTCTGGCCGCACAGAGAAACAGTTCCCGTTTTCCCATTGGAACAAAGGAATGGCAAACAGTGTTTCTACCTCAGGTTTTTAATTAAGACTGTCCCGGCCCCCTCTCGCCACGGTCCGTGGAGACGTGGCCTGTGAAGTGATTAAAAAGAATGCGATCTGATCAAGAGAGAGGAATAATGGGCAGGAATGCTCGCTTGGGCGCAGTGCTAAGTTCTTGGGAAAGAAAGCTGAGGGACTCCTTTGCCTATTGTTTTTCTTCGCTGCCTCCCCCAGTCACCCTTTTTCTTTGCCTTTCAGGAGCTCACCAAGAAGGACAGCAGGCTTTTTAAAGTTTTTTTTTTTTTTCTAAGCTAGGGATTTCACTTGCTCTTTTCCCCCTTAGATGTTACTCTGGATTTGGTGTCTTAGCAAGAAGAGCCAAGCGCAGGTTAGAAAGTTAGAGCGAACGGACGAAGGGAGAGTTGATGAGTTTAAAAAATCTAAAGTGAAAACATCTTTGAATTATATCAGCTTTAGCAAAGGTCACCCCCTAGTCGGCTTCAGCTTTTTCCCTTCACCAAATCCTCTATCAAAATGTCATAGCGAGTTAGGCAAAGACAATGAGGAGTCACGGTGTGAGTGCACCCTCAGAGCTCCCCTCAACAAAGCAGTGAATAGGCCTCGGTAAGAGTTATTATACCTGTTTATTTGTTGCCCGGGCAAAAGAAGTGATGAGAAATCCATCAAAGTGGTATTATCCGAACATCAAGAGCTTCTCGGGATACCAGAAGGCTTAATTCTTTCTTGTTTAAAGAATCCATTCTGGTGTAAATAAATGCCAAATGTGGTCGAAAGTCAGAGGGGGGAAATGATTTTCCTTGATGTATTTGTTTCCCCCTCTTTTTTTTGGCTTTTGCCAAAACTGGTTGTGCCTCGAGGTGTAACAGAAGAAGCAGCAGGGACTCCTCGGTGTCGCAGACATGTTTAAAGCCCTCATTTTCAACAGACACCATATCATTACTGTCAGGTGTGGCACAATTCTGCGGTACGTTTAGCACGGAAATCTTTCCGAACAAATTACCTGTCCGCAAAACAGCCTTCGGCAAATAAAATCAGGCTACGCTGGCATGCAAAGATCCTATCTGTGATCTTGTCTAGAACAACAAAAGCTTTAAACAATGCCGAGTCTTTTTCAGGAGGAGGCCACGGAAAAATTACTACCTGCGCAAAGGCCTAGAAAACAGCATGTGCTGCTTTTTGACATGCATGAATAGCTGTTAATAATAGAGGAGGTTTACTTTAATTCCTCTTTAAGGGAAGAAGTTTTTAAGGGTGAAACACGTGTCGGTCTTGTGCGCCTCTCAGCGACCCTGTCGCCCATTTGCAAACTTTTTACCACGAGGACTTGGTATCAAAGGGAAACCTAATCTACATGGCTAATGTCTTCTCCCAATTCAAAGCAGGCTTAGCTGCGATATTTCTTTACCCGGCAATCTGGAAACACTCTGGAGTTAATTACGCTTGATTCGAAATGAACCGCACAAACAAAGGCCAGTCTATGTCCAGACAATTATACTGCATTAACCAGCTTAGAGCTTCCTGCCGATGTAGTCGAAGCTCTTCTGCCTCGCCCGCGCGGCCGCCATTAGCAGAGGCCGGAGCACAAGAATGTGTGACGACCTCTCGTGACATGGCACAAACTTTCAGCCCTAGTCGCCACAAAGGGGAGAAGGTAATTAAGTTTGAAAGAAAAGGCCTTCGCAACAAACAATGGCGCTGTGTCTCTGGAGGAGCGAAGGAGGGGGCGCGGAGAGGGCGAAAAAAAAAGGGAAAGAAAAAGAAAAATCATTAACATTCACAGGAACTGTGAGAAAAAGAGCAGGGGCAAAAGGCGAACTCTCGCTGGCAGTCTTTCTGAGCAGGTTCTTCACTGGGCTTCCTGTTTAGTCCTTTTTTCACCCAACATCTGGTTTCACATCTTTTCTTTCTGGTGCCCATGTGATGGCAAATCCTTACTATGGCCCACCTCCCACCTCCCACCTCCCACCTTCCACCTCACGGCCTCCCTCCCTCACTCTCTCTCTTTTCGGATTGTTTCCACTCGCACCTAAATGTCCAGCTTCGCCACTTGGAAGCTTTGCATTTTGGATTGTATTAACGCTTAGGAAGCGCAAAAACGCCGGGCTGCACGCATCTGCTCGCCTTCCCACCTGAGTCACATCAGCACTTTGTGTTTGTAGATTTTGCGAACGAAAAACAAACCGAATGCAAATCAGTGCATTATCTCACTTTTGAACTCCTACCTACTCCCACCATCATTTTAGCTTAATTAGATAAGCGAATACAGCACTGTGCAAAAGTCTTAGGCCACCATTTGTGCTGTTTTAGCAATAATGCTACAGGTAGACAAGCCTTTGGATCACCATAGGCTGTTGAGAATAGAACCTCTGTAAGTCGACATGAGTTTGTGACATATTTTGGTACCAACCATTAAAGACAGTTCCTTTTTTAAAGCAACTAAGATTTACTGTACCGTCCAAAAGTATTAGGCCACCATTAGTGCTGTTTTAGCTTTAGTATAATGAACATATATAACATACTGTCGATGACTGGAGCCAAAAATGTAAATCTTTGATTAGTCATTTTTTTTCACTGATCTTCATTCCAATCTCTGTGAGCTTTAGCCTTTTCACCCTGTTTCCCTTTTAAAATGGGTTTCATGGCTGCTACCCTTCCAAAAAGAGCATTTTTGATCAAGCTTCTTCGCAATGCTTTTTTTTGCTCAAGGGTAAGCAGAGGTCCCACTAAATACTACAAGCTTTATACACTGCATTCAAATTTCCTGTTTTCTGGTCTGAAAAAATATTTCAACATGGTCAATAGACCATTTCTAAAACCACGCTGTATCTAATCTAAAGGTGTCCTAAGACTTTAGACGGTATTGTATACTATTTGGAGAGTTAAGCACTATAAAGTCATGACACATACACATGTGGACAAAGAGAAACACACACGCACGCACACAGACACACACACAGAGCATAACGCAGACTCGTCAGGACGAGTGCACGCATATTTTGAAAGGGGGCACCGAGGAAAATTAGCAGCGTTTATTCTCGTATTCTTCAGGCTTGATGTGACTCTGACTTGTGATCTCGCAACCATGAATACATTTACTTTCAGCTTTGACAGAAAGGGGGAACGGCTCCTTGGGTGCATGCGTGCTTTTTTCGTGCTCGACAAGAAACCGGAGGATCTAATTGCGAGCTTTGCCTCCCTCATGCTCCGTAATCACCCTCTCTTTGTCTAGTCCATGCAAAGCAGGATTAGATTTAAAATGATGACTGCCTAATCCCTTGATTTCCCTGTGCTAAGTAAATATTAATCTACTGGTCAATCGTGCCTTTACAAGGTACGCCATACACCATGCGAAAACACTCGGTTATGGAAATCACTCTTTTAACGCAAGAGCGTGTGCTTACTTGCAAAACGAAGCCTTTATTAAGGGAATTATTGCAGTCATATTAATGAAACGAAGGAATTTTTTAGGAGAGCGATGCATTTTATAAGGTTTCAGGTTTCCTAATCACCTCGTTTGTTTGCTTGTTCAACTGTACAAAGAGTCCAATAAAGCTGCCATCGACCTGAAAAGAAGAGGGCCCCGCTCGTAGACTTGGCTTGTGCAGTTAACTATGTACACTACTGACGTGCCAGGCGGGCTGCTGTTGGACAGAGCGGGCTGATAAACTGAGCAAACATGGACCATATGCCTGGCAGGTACGCACACACATTGTGTTCATTCAGCGACATGCATTTCACAGGAGCATTAAAAAAAATAAGGCTAATATACTCAAACATGGTGCCGGACAAGACCATGACCATATATGGTTATTCTGTTTATCTGTTATTGTTGATATTTTCATCTGTCCACCTAATAATTTCTATATATTTCATACTTATTATACTTATACATACATACTTTTACTTATTTCCTATATACTGCTCAAGGGCAGCACGGTGGCTCGGTGGGTAGCACCGCTTGCCTCACAACAAGAAGGTGAGGGGGGCTTGGGTCCTTTCTGCATGTCCTCCCCGTGTCTGTGTTGGTTTACTCCGGGTACTCCGGTTTCCTCCCACAGTCTAAAGACATGCGTGTTAGGTTAATTATGTCTCTTAA
>JAVSBV010000083.1:1918943-1933133 GCA_033117975.1 Parotocinclus spilosoma | reverse complement strand
CGGTTTCCTCCCACAGTCCAAAGACATGCGTGTTAGGTTAACTGATTACTCCAAATTGGCATTGACTTGTGTATATACATGTGACTGGTGTTGAGATGAACTTGTGAATGGATATAACCTTGTGAGTGTCGCTTACATGGCCACTGATGCCGATAGCAAGGTTAAAGAAGCCAAATAATAAATATAAATATACTGCTCAAAAATGTGTAATATTCCCTGATATTTGTAAGCAATGTATGAGGTACTGTTCAAAAGTATTAGGCCACCAAGGTTACTGTTGTTTTA
This sequence comes from Parotocinclus spilosoma, assembly GCA_033117975.1. NCBI lineage: Eukaryota > Metazoa > Chordata > Actinopteri > Siluriformes > Loricariidae > Parotocinclus > Parotocinclus spilosoma. Next base: position 1,932,848 of record JAVSBV010000083.1, on the reverse strand, counting down.
GCAATGGTATGAACAACACTTACACTGGTGGCCTAATACTTTTGAACAGTACCTCACATGCACTGCTAAAAAAATGTAAAATATCCCCTAATTTTTGTGAGCAGTGTATGAGGTACTGTTCAAAAGTATTAGGTCACCAATATAACTGTTGGTTTAGCAATTTTATGAACAACAGTTCATAAAACACTGGTGGCCTAATACTTTTGAACAATACCTCACATACACTTTTGAAAAAATTATATATCATACTTAATATACTTATACATACATACTTCTACTTATTTCATATATACTTCAGAAAAATGTGTAATATTCCCAAATTTTTGTAAACAGTGTATGAGGTACTGTTCAAAAGTATAAGGCCACCAATATAAGTGTTGTTTTAGCAATGGTTTAATGACCAGGTATAATGAAAAACAAAGTCATTCTATAGGCTACACTTACACTCGAGTAACAGCAGCATCCCTCACCTTCCTCAGGATCTTAAGTTTGGCCCTACTACAGTCTGAAGCAGCTTGATCAGCATGATCTTTTTGGACGGGTCGCAGCCAATAAACATTCCCTGTATTTTTTTTTGTTTGTATCCTAATAAAGAGCCTGAGAAGCAATTTTAATTTTAGCGTTGCTAAATCAACAACCGTAATGGTTTATATAACAGTTTATTCTTCTATTCCCATGCTTCATGTCTGGAATGTCTCTTTTAAGGACGCACATGTTTTAATTGCAGCACTTCGTTTGATTCTGACCTTTCTGCACTGTCATTTTCCCAACAGAAACAATAAAGGTTTAAAGTTCAAGGCCCTCCGTTGAAGGCGGCACTCCCTGACTCCCAGTCCTGTAATTATCTGGTATTAAAAAAATAATCACAGGCCAGGTATCCCTACATGAATTCCACGCCTGTTAGCTATATGCAAATCAGAGCTTTCATCATTGAGGTATTTCACCCCCCCAAAAAAAAAAAAAGTCGATTAATGAAATGAAAAACTCCTGCAAAACGAATTCCTCCATCCAGACATGATGTACGCAATCCACCCCCGATATCCCTAATTTCTGGAGCCAGAGAATTACTAATTAACTTAAGTTCTGGGCTTATATTTAATTAGAGAGCTCTCCAAATGAACTTTAGACCAAAGGCATTTGCTTTTTAAACAAACGTCGTACTGACAGCTGTTGTGAGTTTACCCTTTGCTATGACCATGAAAAAAAAAACACATTTGTTTTCAGTGCCATTGTGGGGTCATTACTTCGTTTTGCAAGAGCCAGAGTGTTCCATTTGAAAATTGTACATTTTAATTGGATTCCACTCCAAACAAACAACTGTCATATGTAATTAGCGTGGGCCCAGATTAGGAGCGCAATATTCCATTATCAAATCAGCCGAATGTCACGCAACCTATGAACCCCAACTGGCTCGGGAAAGTTAACTTCAACAAATCAGTCACGGTATCCCATTCGCTTCCTAAAAGAGCCAGAAATAAACAATAATAATCTGCAAAACATAACGGTGTACTCCTCCTAAAAAGCTTTAATTTGTTCATTTAATGGTTTGGCTGGGGGAGAAAAAAAAGGAGTTCTCCGTTCGATGAAAAGGGCATGGGAACTATTTCAGAGTGGTGGTAATGAAGAGCAACATTAAAAGAGACCATCGGTGCCGTTTGAAAGGCCGTTCTCAGGTCTGTCTGAAACATTATCAGCGCGCTGCCGAGAATGGAAGGCCACTGCTGTGTTTTATGCGTCGCAGCTTGTGAAAGGCCTCGACGAGACATCGGGGGATTTTAAGGTCAATGAGAACACGGAGGAGAAAACAAGGGCCTGCGTCAGCATAACCGCCGGCTAATTAAAGCAAAGAAAACACATTAGTTTGAAAGTTCTGGATGTTAATCCGCAGGAGGAGGGTGATTTGTTTTGCTATGCGATGCTGCGCAGTAACAAGCAGGAAACTGAGGTTTGAAATCAAACGCAGGGTCCAGATGCAGGCACGTAGGACGGCGTTCGCGTCAGCAAACCTTTGTGAGAGCAGAAGATGTTCTTTGGTTAATAAAACTAGGCTATGCTCTCACTCCATGGCCGACTTCCTCGACCCCGTTCTCTCATTTTAACAGCTGTACGGTCCACATTTCTATGTATCGCTTGATCTTAGCAGGGGCCTCCGATTAGATTTTTCTAAGAACCTCCCTGCCTGACCTCAATTTCCCCTAATGGGTTTTTCATGCACTTGCGAGCATCTTTTCCTATTACTCTTTTGAACTTGCAGCGCTCTCTGTGCATCCAGAACTCAAACGTAATGCAAATAGAAATGGACGCGTGACACCGAGCGGCCGTGTCGCCGCGAATATGTGTGGACAATAATGTTTCTTTCCTTTAGCCAAAGACAAGTCTTTGATATTTGAGAAATACTTATGCACACCACACCCTTTGGTTTGGAGAGCGTTTTTTTTTTTTTTTCTTGGACTCTTTGACGCAAACTGCAAATTGCACCAACCGTTCATTTGGTCCGGCGCTTATACCCATCATTAGAGCTGCTGACAAGATGACCAATAGCACCCCCCTACACCCCCCCCAACACCTCCACAAACCGAGGCCTGATGGAAAGACGAAGCCGCCTTTAAAAGCAAATAATTAGAGATGATTCCAGTGCAGATGCCAGACTGGAGTGAGACAGGATATGAGAAGTCTAGCATTAACTAAATACTTCTGTGGAGACAGCAGCTGCTTCACTTGACCTCAGGCCTAAAACGCAAACAGCGGGCCAGCATCTTGTCTGGAAACCTGCTTGTTTCTCCATAAACACAGACACACACACAGGTGGCACCGCCAAGTTAATATCCACGGCTTATTGGCCTGAGCTAACTAGACAGCGTGAATATTAATGAAAATAGGATCTCAATTATTTGTTTGGATAAGGCACGACCAGTGAGTCATACTTAATTACTCTGTGCATCCTTCTTTTCAAGGTGAAGAATAAGCTCGCTATGTAGCCGCCAGTGGAAAAGAGAGCGTGGAATTGGAACGACTGTTTACCTGAGCACAGCTTTATTTATATTCATCAGCCAATGATGTTAACCGTGCTCCTTAATGAGGGCAAAAGGCTGCGCTTCTTATAACATAAACAACAGAAAACGAGCAAGGAGTTGGATCAACAACACTCTGAGCAAACAGTCCGACTGCAAGTGTGGCAACAGCCTCGCTGTCTATAACTTAGCAGTAACTTTTTGTTAGGGAGCCCTTGTTCTTGCTTGCCCTAAACATCCTAACACCAGTTTTCGACTTCTAGGCGCCTCTGCTGCCGAGATTGGCTACGTCTTGTAAAATCTTTGCCGAGTCTCAAATCGAGGTATACATCTCCGTTAATAAGAGGGAAGCCTTCTCTGAAACAGAGTGGAGGTTCCTCATTCTTACCCAGCGTCCAAACGAAACTATGAGGGAAGAATCCTGACGTCCTGTAAAGCAGTGGATAACCCTGAGCTGCTAGCAGACCCTGCTATCAGGAGGCTAAGCTAAACCCCGCCGTCCAGGCCGTGCTTGGGCTGTCAGCCCTGATTGGTTGTAGCATGAGCATGGCGTGCTCGAATTAAACCAGCGTAGCGTCTCAGTCCTGTGAGGTTCAGGATTTTATGCACAGCTCTGGGCCAAACGATTAACATACACGGCCCATCTTGTCCATTTCAGTTCGCGATTGGCTTTTCGACCGGAATAAAGGCATGAATGTTGCATGCGCAACCGTCACCCCCCCTGCACTTTTTTAATATCCTGTAAGAGAGGCTTCATGCCAAACTCAGAAAGCCTGAGAAGAAGAGAAGGAAAAATCCCCAGCTCCGACGAGACACGGGGCCGACAGCAAAAGTAATGCGATCCCTGCTGGCCGGAGACCAAGAGCAACAAAAACATTTAGATAAGCGTGTTCAATAATGAAAGTTTTCAGTGAGGACAAAAATTACATTTCCTCACGATAACAAGGCCTTCCCATAACAAGGGCTCGCAAACGTCCGAGACGGGCCGCGTCCTCATCAGTCATCCGCGCCGGCGCATCGGGGGCCGTCGGTAATTCTATTAGCTTCCTCTTTACAAAAAGGAGAGGCGCTTTAGCGACGGTCGAGCTCGAGGGAAAGGAGGGGAGAGACTCTCTGGCATGTACGGCTCTCGACTGGCAACCAGGCACAAATCAACATCTGGTAAAGCATGTCAGCGAGCCAAGCAGACATTAAAGCATGACCTGTCTCACTGTGCAGGGCCTCCAAAAATGCAGGCGGAGGCCATCCTAGAGGCACGGCCCATTTTACAGGGCCGGGGGTTAAACCGAAGGACATGGGCACCCTTCACATTGTACTCAAAGCCAACTTCCTTTGCTCTGCTGGAAATATTGTGGCGCTCGCCGAGCAAATGGGGGGCGGGTGATAGAAGAAACAAACACGGCTGCCACGCAGGGGGGTTTCTATTGTGGCACGGGCATTGAGCTCAGGAGTCATTTCCATGAAGCTGATACGGCGCCAGGAACGCCGCGATGCATTTAAGATTCACGTCACCCACATGTCATCATCAATTCCGAAGCCTGACTCAGTCGGGTCCAAATGAAAATCATAACATCACTATATAAACACAAGCTTTCAACGTCTTATTGAGATTAGCCTTTTTTCCCCAAAAACAGTAAAAAAAGCAACACATTCATATTCTTCTATTTCATCAATTCATCAACGATAAAGGGGGGGGGGGGATTTAATACCTGCAATATTAAGTCCCTGGCCTTCCTATTGTGTCTAAATGCAGTTGCATAAAGGAGCTGGAGCCTCTATTTACCAGAGGGGAGAAGGGGGCCATTACCATACATATTACTTCACGTAATGACAAAATCTGCAGGCATCTTGGGAGGCTCCGGGAATATGAAGGCAGCGTGCTTGTTGTCTCAAGTCCTCGACAAACGCATCTTTAGGGAGAGCTGGCCCAGAAATAAAGAGCGAGGAGGCAGCGTTTTTCGCTCCGCTTTCATCTCAGTCACTCAGCCATCCGTTCAGCGGCCCATTCAAAGCCAGCGTGCATTATGCAAAAAAAATGCTAATCCTTTTCCGATGCTTTCACACTTGTACAAACCCCCCCATTCCCCCCAGTGAAAAGCAATTATATCAGTTTACATTGCTGTCAAAAAAACAGGATTAATGTGGCCACTATCGCGGCGTACTAGCTGAAGGAAACTAGAGATCACTCCAGACAGTGTTCTGTGGAAGAAAAAAAAGGTGGAGAGGCTCTGAGCGTGTTATTTAATTAGCCAAAAAGAAAAGAGGAAAGCTTTAGTTGCTGTGGAAACTCTTCTCTGACCTGACCTTCTCCTCACCAGAACCTGGGCGGCTTGAGATCCTGGCTGGTCGTTTAATCAGAAACAAATTACCGACCAATGTTGCCGAGTCGAACGATCCCGTCTGCAGCCGGTGGCCGTCTCGCATTGTCTCCGCACTCGTACATCAAGTGCCTTGACAAACAAGACCAGGAAACCCACCTCCTCTGTCCCTCCCCCCAGACAGCATTTGCATATGCAAATTCTGACAGAAAGCGTGTAAACAAGTGTCACCGTGAGGCGGATTAAGCATGGATGGGTTTTTTTAAGCATCCACCTCGTACGGGTCCCTATTAGTCAGCACAATTAACCCCATGTCCGTAGAGCCTAATGAAATTTTGCTGTGCTATGACGTAAACGAGATAGCTGCCCGTGTGTTGCCCCAATCCACCTCCGAATGCATTCTCTGCCCCAGGAACAATGAAGCATTTGTACTCGGCTGATCTGTGCCAGCTGAACAAACCCTCTGAGCTGACAATTTGCATATGTTAATATAATTAAGCGCTAATTACACGAAACACGCACGCATTCGCTCACACTTTCCGCGGGCAACACCGAGCTTGAACGCCGTCCAAGCTTTTAACGCTTCACAGCGAGGGGGGAGTCCCGAATGGCCTCGGGGCTGACACCAAGCGGCCCCTGCTTGATACGTTAAGCCAGCTCCTGACTTCTCAGCTTCCCTTCGACCGGAGCGTGTTGTCCACCCTCCTAACCGGACCAAATTCAATTGGGCCTGCGAACAAAAGACCCACAGTTCCTCCGCCAACAATATGATAATTTTCTCAAAGCCGTCCGGGGCAATCGCAGACACAAGCTGAAAAACACTAGGCAATCGCTGTAGTGTTTTAGAATCCTTACGAGACAACGGATTCAAGGCCAGATTTAGCTTTGAAATTAAAAAGTAGTCATGTTTCGGGGTCATAGCTCGCAGGTATAACGTAAACTGGTCCCACTCAGACCCTAGTGAAGCAGACAAGAGAAACATCCTCGTACCATCCCAGCCCAGCCGTGAATCTTTACGGACATCTTTGAGGATATCAAACAGCCACGGTCAGACTTAAAGGGCCTTTGTCCTCATCCGTCTGCATTTCTTTAAGAGGCTAAATTAAACGAGTCTCTTCAAAGGTGTAAGATGAGCCAAACAGGGGGGGAAAACGTTCTATCGCATCTGAAATTCATGCAGCTGTGCAGAATGTAGTCCAGATGGTGCGAGAGGAATGGAAAAAAACAAACACCTGATGACGGACAGCACAAGCTCGGAGGATCTTGATAACGTTGGGTTTAAAGAAAACAGAAATAAACCTTTCAGCTGCTCCACTGGAAGAGCAGGACCATAATGAATTTCCACAGACACAAGCGGAATAACGGCGTTTTTGTGTTTTCGGAGGCCTGAGGTTTGTAGCTATCGCTCACCGAAATGGTTAAAATCATGCTCAAACCAAAGCCTGCATTTTGCTGAGCGCTTCTTAAAAGGCCTTTTAAGGAAAATATACACTCCGCTATTACAGACATTCCCTGACGTTGAAAAAAAAGAGGGTCAGCAGGGATGGACATCTTTTGTTTATTCATGGGGCTTTCTGAAATATGTGCATACATTAGGCGTGTGTACGAGCATCTTGGGTCTACGAAGTGTATTGTGAACACACATAAAGGCGTCTAAAAAAGGTCAGACACTCAAAGATTAAAACTATTTAGCACAAGACATGGCCGACCGTCAGTGATGAGCTTTTGAGCCAAGCCGAGTGTGTTAATATCACACAACAGGGGCAGTCGAGCTCAGTGCACTACCATGGGATTTTTAGTGTCGAACAGCCTTGTAGTCACCGTCACTGCTGTGGGGGATTTTAAATCACACAGCCTCTTCCATTAGACTCGAGACTTACTGAGGTGGAAACCATAAAATATGAGGAAGGGAAATTTAATCCCTGAAATATTGATTTGCACATTAATATGGTATAGGCAGAGGGCAATCTGGCTTCATGGAAATGACATTTTCAACCCTTTGTGAAGCCTGAGCCAATCGTTCCGCGGAACATGTACAAATTTTATGTTATTAAAAGACAGGCCTGTCTCTGCTCTGCAAATTTAATCCGAAAATGCTGTACACAAGCCACTGTCTAACAAATATGCAGATTTTAAGGCATGACAGGCCATACATTTGAGGCACTCACATGCTACAGAAGCTTCTGTCAAAAGGGTTTTGTCGTCAGAATACGTTTCAGAAAGGTTTATGGGAAAAAGGATCTAATGCGACTAAATTTACATGATAAATTATTCGGAAACCGGCTGTTGTTGGTAGCAGGCAAAAAAATAACTGACTGAAGCGTAAACACACTCGAGCCACTAATATAAATGGCTAGTGTAATGTAGGGAAAAAAACTGTGAGCTGAAAGATGGGAAAATAAAGAGAAATTAATTAAAAGAAATGTGACATTTAAGCAACGCGGCAATCAAAGCAGGTTAATTCAGTAAACGCAATTATACGGACGAATAATAATAATAATAATAATAATAATAATAATAATAATAAAGGATTAATAATAATTGTCATATTTTTCAAAAGGATTAAATCAAAAAAGGAAAGGCACATACGTTAGACATTACATCTGCATTAATATAAGTAATAGAATTATAAAAAGATGCAGTCCTAAAAATGAGGATTATTATGTTTTATTGCTACATTTTAAAGCTTAAATAAATGTCTATGCTTTATAAAGCTTTAACACCAATAGGATCTAGTTGTACATCTATTTTTACAGAAAACACTGGTAGTGTAAGGTAAAAAATGAACATTTCAAATGATTCTAAAAAAAAGAAAGAAAAGCTAACATTTGATCCTTTTTTATGCAGGTCAGGGTTAGAAAGAATAAATGTAGGGATAAAAAGGTTTTAAAAATCAGATCCTAAGCCGATGCATAAAGTCCAACAAAAACAGGGAAATGCGTTTTTCGATATCAGGCATGTCTGGAGGAGAGCAAACCCAGGCGGGTAGACAGGGGCAGCCCTGAGTCTGGCTCGGCTGTCGGTCTTTTTATCCTGCGTCCTGTCTGTCTGATCGATCCCTGCGTGTCAACGTCGCTCCGTTTCCAATCGGAGCCCAGAATCTCCAACTGACCCGCAAGCAACGCCAACACACACACACACACACACTCACTCTCACACACACACACACATTATCCCTCCTATTCAGAACTTGAGAGTAAAGCCGAGGACTATAACGGTACCACGAGAAACGGACCAACTGAGGGATCGGATAGAGACCGAAAGGAGAACCAAGAGCCTAGCCTAAACACGGAAGCGCCCCTGATGATCGGGGTGAAGCATCGCATCGCTCTCCGATAAAGTCCCACTTACTAGCACTGGAGGTTAATGGGGTGTCCGATCTGGAGCTGTATCTCCTTTTAAACTCGCGTTCCGACCTGTTCCTGTGTAGCTCTCTTTCACCCCCGGCGTCACGTTCACGGAGGCGGCGGTATATTAACCGAGAGGCTCGTTAAGCGCGATGCAGGTAATAGTACGACTCAAATGGAACTGTATCCGAGGACGCAGAAACACACCGGGGACGATTTGAAGAGGGCAAAGCGGTCCAGAGGGTGTTTTCAGCCCACATGTTAGGTTACGTTAAGCCACTTAAAAACATGGCCAGTGTGTGCTATCAAAACAGCCCGGTGTATACGGAGGATATATTCGTTATTCGATATTAGGCAAAACGTGGCGATTCAGTCCCGCTAATAGTCTTCTACTATCAGTATTTTACATGAACGTACCTTCAGAGGTTAGAAAAAGCGCAAAAGTTTCGAGGTGATGCTAAACGAATCCGTGACAGCTCCAAACAGAAACGACTACTCGCTTAAACTAAATGTTACACCCGACTAAAAAGGGAATGGGAATTTAAAGAGCGTTAAAATACTCCGACTAAAGATAGCCCACACCCAGAGAGAGAGAAGTGGCTCGAAAGCCCGAATCTAACACCAACTACTCCGTGAAAAGTTGGAAAAAAAAAAACTTACTCTCCCCCCGCAGCTTCCTCCTCCGCTCCGTCTCCTCAAATCTGCTTTTCGAAGAGAAATCACATCCAGCGAGAGCGAAAGTCGGTAACAAAAAACAAGTATAAAAAACAATAATCCAACGTTTATTGGAAAAAAAGAGAAAAGCAGCCGTAAATAAGGACCGGCTGAAGGAGCGAGTCGATCCTGCGGGTCCGCTCCGCTCAGTAAAGCCGTACCGTCGGCCGCGTCGCGCTTTCGGTATGTGGCGACAGAGAGGGGGGTCTCAGGGAAAAAGCAAGGGAGGAAATGAAAATCCGATATGTCTTTATTCGGCTAATTATTACGGTTTAAGTCCTGTGTGTTTTTTTTTTTACAGAAAAAAATGGCTGATTAAGTTGAGTGCGCATGTCTGTGTGTGTCTATTCCCGATATGCACTCTGGTAATGAGAGAGAGAGAGAGAGAGGGGGAGAGAGAGAGAGGGAGGAGGGAGAGTGAGAGAGAGAGAGAGAGAGAGAGAGAGGGGGGAGGCGTAATTAGTGAGGTGATCAACAGTCTCCGCATTGCAAACGACGCGCTGTTGCGACTTGGTGAGGCAGATTTAGACTATCGCGATACCTCTGGACCTGTCTAATGCGGGGCGGTGTGTGTGTGTGTGTGTGTGTGTGTGTGTGTTGGGGGGCTAGGGGAGCAGGGGAGGGGGGTTAAATCCAGGCTGATGAGCGTCCTCCTTAAACAACAGCATTTCCCGACTTTTAGAAGTCATTTATACATAAACGATGACGTTATTAGAGGAATAAATGAATACAGGCTGCGGCTTTAGCCTCGCCAAATCCCCATTTTATGAAGGAATAACAGAACACCATCACGCTATAAATGCAAACAGGCTACAGATAATCCCTGTATTGTGCTGTCACTTTCTTTAATTTTAGATACCGAGAGCAAATCTCACATAAAAAAAAACCGAATCTAAGACAAAAGAAACGCATCTAAGACTGGCTATAATGATGCACACCGCTATTGGCTATGTTATACCCAGATTAAATGCAAAGGAAATGAATATTAGCAGGACAGTTTCGTTATCTTTTATTTTATTATATGTGTGTGTTGCTTTTTCTATATATAATTTCAACTAGACTGGCAAATGGACGTGAATACAGTGTGGGCATAAATCAGTTATTTACTCTTATAGTTACATTTAAATGTTTTGTTTATTAATAGAAGTTAATTAACAGACCATAAACCTATGATCTGCATATTCATTACATTTCTTTTAAAGAGACTATCTAATATAGGTTAATAATAAGTAATAAACCCTCCTCTTTATACCGAAGCTCTGCGTAAAATCAAAAGCAGATCGATGGCACAAACCCTTGATTACCGTTTTGTTTGTGTTGCCCAAACTCGATCAGCTACAGGGCTGAGCATTCATTCTATAAAAGTTAACACCGAGCCGATCAATAATTCAAAGTTTCATGACAAACATCACTTTTAATAAAAGGAGAATGTGGGTAGCGAAATCAGGCCCCCAAAATAACAGAGAAAGCAAATGCCGGTGTTACGTTCACTTAAAGTTTATCTTGGAGGATTTCGATTTGCGTTAGGCGTTCAAGCCAAGTCTCGATTTTTTGTTCTCGTTTCTGTAGTAGGGAGAAATGGAGACATGGACTTTGCTTTGTGGGGGGAAAAATCGAACGAGTTGAACTCAGGATCTGACGGTAAGGGGCAGAAGGACGAGCAGGATGCTGAGAGCTCTGCTGCTGGGTGGCTGGAAAAAAACCCCCGGCTGAACTCGGAGCGCCGCGTCTGGACTTGTACGGGGCTTTTGGTCAGCAGAGGCGTGAACTCTTTTGGCCCCCGATCCGGGGCGTTTTAACTCCCGTGGGGCAGCCGAACCTCCCATACACCGGCACCAACAGCCGGGCGAGCGCACTCCAAGCAGCGCGACACTCCTCACAAAGACGGACACCTCGATATTCTTACCTTTAAATAACCACCGCGGACGCAAAACAAAGCACCGAAAGCAAGGTCACAGCAGAGGAGGACTTTACAACTTATTCAAAGGACTCCCTTATTCTGCATGTAATCTACGTCGCACGTTTTTTTGACGGACACGGCTGCGCGGTTTGCACCATGACGCGCGTTTTACTCTCTTTGAAATTGTTTTCACGGTGCAGTGGACAAAGTAAGTCAAATTTAAAGGGCTGATTGGTCTTATCTCGGTTTCATGCACTTCCAAATTCAATTCTGTCTCCACCTTCAGACTTTCACTGTTGTATACACTGCTGGTCTTTTTCTCCCGATTATTATTATTATTATTATTATTATTTTTGTTTTACAAATCACTGCCTTAACTATTGTCATCCTAAGCCCAATTCTTAAATGAACAAATATTTATCACAAATCAACCTGTACAGGGTTTTGTTTTAAGAACGAAAAATAAATAGTAAATCTAGTCTACAGTCCAGATTCTAGCATTTCTGGGCATTATGACTTGCTTATGGTGTAACGCTTTATGATGTATGATTCATCTATTCTGTTGTAGCTTTTCTATTTCAAACCCAGTGCAAATGTCAAAGCGTCCTGCATCAGATTTTTAAACAATGATCTTTTTTGTTACGTTACACAAACATGCGCTATTTTTCAACCTAATTTTACGCATTTGTTTTGTTTATTATTATTAAACGGCGTATAATTATTAAGCTGGAGCTCCGATTTGTTCAGTACTGTAGCAACAAGCCATATTAACACCCAGATAGCGTGTATATTTCTTTACATGATGATTTAATCGGGTTCTATGAGTAAAGCCTCTGTCCTGGGTGGGTTCTAAGTGCCTGGCGCCCTCTGGGGTGTATAAGGTCACGTTTGGACACTTTCTATTTCCTAAAGAAACAATCCGAAAAAACCAGCTGGAACAACAAAACAATGTCCCCCAAAAAGCAAAGTCAATGTTAAATAAAGAAAAAAAAACAACAATTTAAAAATAAATACAATCCAAATAAGGAATGTGTGCATACTATTAAAAAGAAACGAATAATTACGTTAAAATCTATATTTTAAACATGGCACGAAATAACCAATAATTAAATATCCTCTAATAAAATATCCCACAATCAAACACCGGTGTCAAACAATGATATCTGAGTCCACATTTTCTACATGCCTGTCTAAAAACATGGGGGGGGGGAACAAAACAAGAATAAATCCACAGAAACGGTCAAGTTAAAAATTGTGTTTGATTTCCAGAAAGCATTTCAGCTCCTTTGCGTGTCAACCCGGTCAGCCAGTAAACTGTCCCGTTGAGAAATCTCACATTTCTCTCATAAAAAACCTCAACCCCAAAAAATGCGCACCATAAATAAAAGCTTTCCCAAATCCATACACGTGCAACCGACCTTTAAAGCGCCACAATCGCACCGGCGCACAATAGCCACCAAAAATATATGCAAACGTTGTTTTACTTTTCAATAGCCCTTATTCGCATGCTATAAAGTGCAAGCCCAGCAGAAGTGGAAAGAAAAGCTGAAAGCAGTGCTACCTGTGGTGGAGGAGGAGATGCCGCGCTCCTGGATCTGCGCGGCTCCGCTTACGGCAGCATATGGAAACTCTTTAGAAAATGCCTACATTTGGCACATTGTCATTGCAAAGAGAGGAGCGGCGCGATGCCGTTACAGCAGGAAAAAAAAACGGCTGATAAGTTGGGGGGATCGGGCTCTGCCTCCCTCCCCTGCTGTCTTATCCAACTTTAATTTAATACTCCACAATCATCCCGAGATTGACTGTAATTCGGGCGTGTTTTAATGATAAAGAGACAGACGGTGGGTTTTATGCAGAATAATACGCGGAGCGCGTGGTGTTATTATTTTTTTTTTTCCAGAGCTGTTTTATTTATTTGGTGTCCAAATCCGAGCTATTCCTAGGCTGGGCTGTACGGAGAACAGGGATAAACACACACACACAAGGCCGGTCTGTGATCCAATGGCAAAATCGAGAGTCACAAATGCTTGTTTGTAAAACACTGGACCTGAAATCGATGTATCGGGACGTTTGGATCGATTCTATAAGCGGAAATCGATGCGCGACACGGGCACGAGCAATGCAGCATAATGAGACGGAGCAGGACAAAGCAGATTAGCGCACAACCATAAAGTAACATTTAGTCCTCTTTATAAACAAAAAAAAAAAGGTTTGATTACAGAACGAGAGTGTGATGTCTAAGAGTTAAAGTGCGCAATTAAAAGCCTCACTGTATTTTATTTAGCAACAACACAAAAGCAGGTCATATGCAATAAACAGGCAACTAATAATATATGCAAGGATATACAAATGTATTAAGTCATTAGAATAATGGTTTAGATGTTTAGATGAAGCTCATACTGGTACATGATGCTGGTTTGGTCGGTGTGATGAATGTGTAAGAGATCAGGTGCCGGGGGTCCAGTCGGTGGGAGCAGATCTGTTTATCTGATCATCGCAATCAATAAGAGTGAGTGCAGAGTATTTAGTGCAGGCAAGAGAGAAAACACACACACACACACACACACACACACACACACACACACACACACACACACACACACACACACACACAC
>JAVSBV010000083.1:1894893-1918177 GCA_033117975.1 Parotocinclus spilosoma | reverse complement strand
CGTATATATATCTGTAATATGTCTCACATAATGAACATATATTGTTATATATAAGATATAGATAATTGTAGATAATTAGATTTTATATATATATATATATATATATATATATATATATATGTTATATATGTTATATATATTAGACAATTGTATAATAGTTTTATAGAATTTATTTTGCAATACCCTGTTAACAAGAACAATATAATTGTTATATATAACATTTGTTGTTATTATTAGTAGCATCATTACAGCAAGTGTAGTGTTACTATATTAATTAGCAGTATATTAGCAATAACAGTAAGACAGCAATATATTATTATATAAATGTCATAAATAATAATGATAATAATAATAATAATATATAATAATAATAATAATAATAATAATAATAATAATAATAATAAAAATACACTACATATACTATGATGATGGTACAAGAATAATAATATTTTTCTTGAATGTTGTTAATATTATAAATAATAATTTAAAAATAATAATAGCAATCATATTATTTATATTAATATTATATTGTAATATAATAATCATCACAACAATATATTAATTGTTATTATTAATATAATAATAATAATTATTATTATTTTTGTGATTATTTTATTATTATGAATACTGTATTGTTTTCATTAAATAATAAGTACAATTACTTCTGTAACATAATCACAGATTTATTATTATTATTATCACATAGTTATTCTTATTCTAATTATTTGACAGCAGATGTAGGGTTTAAGGATTATACCTTCTAATTATCTAATAAGTAAGTAAATAATAAATAATTAGCTGACTCATTAAAGCTGCTTGAGGGTTGTAACATTTGCCATTTAAGTGAGCAGTGTCGTGTCGCTCCCCAAGGCATGGCTGGCTGTTTTAACCCCACGAGACATCCTATAGTTAAAGGGGAGCAAGCTAAAACCTGGACCGCTGGATCCAACGCTGCGTTTCAATCCAGGCAAGTGTGAGACATACAAGTGGAAGTGTATAAGCACCGTGCTTCTGTAATGCACTACAGCTGGGCAAAAATCGTGCTTTTTTTCGTTATGAAATGTTATTGAATTATTGGTCTCTTTGTGTTAAAAAATGCTTTTCCCAGCTCTTCCGCTCTAACATGTCCTTAACAGAGCTACACGTTTCAGTCTGGCCTTATTCTGTAATGCGCTCGCTCGTATTCAATAGTACATTCACTTGTTTTTTAGTCTTAAACAGTGATTAGTCAGCACAGGAGAGGCTGGGGTCCAATGAACAACCAAAAACTAAAAGTGGCAGCGTAATATCTTATTTAGCCACATATTTCAGAAGTTGGGAATATGATGACAGAGGAATAACTGCTTAGGAAAATAAAAATCCAAACCCTGTGACAAATGTTTATATGATATTCGTTGTTCTATTGCTAAATTTCTGTTTAATATTCAGAGTGGTCAGAAACGCATTTATAGGAATAATATAAAAGAGCTACACTTTGTGTTTTTGTTTGTTGTTAATCACGAGTATTAGTATAGAATTAACAAGACAATAGCTATAGGGTAAATCTTATGTTAAATGACCAGTAAATGAGTGCAATTAATTGAACGATTAACCAATAATCATTTGGTTTTGCCCAGTACAAAAGCTTGACTCTATAGCCAGCTTTATAGCTCGCTGCGTAACGTTTACATCGTACCCTCAATTAAATGCATTCGCTCAAAAACAAACTGTCAGAAAGCATTACGTATGAGATCCCGAACGGTGATGCATTCTGAAAGGCACGACTCTGCATCTGCAACAAGGAACCCTTTGACTTCAATTTCACGTATTCGAACCGAAAAGGTGCCCAAAATCCATCAGAACAACACAGCAAGAGAGGCCAAAGTGATGATTCACAACAGAGAGCAAACTTTGGATATGAAGGAAGGAACAGGATTAGTCTGAGCAAACAGACACAGTGCACCAAAAGAAAAAAAAAGCCTGACAGGGCCAGAGATCTATGGGAATCATGATTATAGGATCTGATTTTATAACTATGTAACTATGTAAGACGTCAAGTTATGGAAGGCCTAGAATCTAGCACTTTAGAACCTCGGCTCAGAGCGTCTACGGTTGGTCGACGCGTAGCTGGGCTCTCTGATGGGTGGTTAGTGTAACATGGTTGACTCTAAGTCTGCTCAAGCACAGCCACTGGGCTGGAGTCTCTGAACCCTGTGGAGAAGAAGCTCCAGCTTCTCCTGGCTCCCCCCCCCCACACACACATTTGAAATGCACCCAAGGGCCAAATAGCTGAGAACAGCCCCACAGTGCCTCAGCAAAAAAAAAAAGAAAAAAAAAGCTGGATACTGTTTGCACAGATATTTCAACAGTGCCAGCATTGAGGACATTTGGAGAAGGATGGGAAAAAAGAGCGGGAGGAAATCAGCTGAGTGTGGCTCCTCTGTGTAGCCGAGGAGTGGAAGGACGATTGTGGATTGTGGTTAAAGAGAAGCGGAGGACGGTCGTGCATAAGGTAAGCGCCTGTCCGCGGGGTTTGTTTGAAAACGCTGATGTCAAACGGGCAACGACAAGGCACTTGTTTCCGAGCTTTGATTCCATCCGGTGATTTGCCCAACGCGTGTGACGACGACTTGTGCGATTTGAATTCGGCGGCTTTCTTTGTGTCACTTAGGCTTTTCGCTGCTTTCAAAGCCGCCCGTGTACAGACAGACTGCGTGGAATCAGATCTGCATCGAACACAGTCAGGTAATTGTTAGTAATAATAAGAAGAACGGATGCTGGTGCGGCACATGGCATGCGTTCAGCATCGTTTCTGGTCTTGCATTCTTTTTCGCTCAGAGAAACAGCAGCTTGCTCATCAGGATGTTTTCATCGTCCATATGGATTTGTCCAGGCGTGCATCCTGCCTGCGCTCTCCACATGCATACATGCATACATCAGGCTCACACACTGGGGTTCAACCAGCTGCTGCCTCTGGAGTGCGAGAGCCCAGATTATTGGATGATGAGTCGAAATCGTGTTCTCGCACTCCCTCTTCTCACCAGTAAGAGCTTTCAGCTTAAATCACAGCCGCTCTCTGGCCACTGCAGACCATCCCCCCATCTTTAATAGGAAGACAGTTAATAACCCCCCCCCCCCCACACTCCCCACCCCCACCCCCTCCTGCTCGGTCGTCTCCCCCGAGCTGCTTCTTCTTCGTCTTATTTTTCGTCTACTCTTTTTTTTTTTTTTTTTTAAACATCGCATGCTATCCGTCTGTCCTGTCAGGGCTATGCTGAATCAAAGCAAAAGTGCTCTTCACAGATGACTGATTAGAAACGCAAAATCACAAAATCCATCTTCATGGTCACTTTTATTATAGTCATTTTTAAACTGACAGCAACCTGCTCGTGGAACAGATTGCATTTCTGACCGAGGGATGAGAGAAAGCCTGTTGTGGTGAGCCCACCGTTTCTATTGACACACAGGCAGAAAAGATGCCCCCTTCACAATTTCTGCTTCGCACCTGGTCCGAGGTGCACTTTTTTATTTGTTTATTTATTTTTTTGGAGAATTGGATGTAGCTACTGTGAATGAATCGTGAGACGGGTTGCATTTCTGTGATCTATTTTTTTTTGTTTTTTTTGGAAACAGCTACTGCAGGTGGTACTCGCAGCGTGACAGGTGCGCGGCACGAATAACAAATAAGCAGCGTACTAATCAGGCATTGTTAACAAACCGTTGCGTTAAATGAACCCAGAAATGGAAGCTCTTGACGCCAATTTGGGTGTGATCTCGAAAAAAAAGCTTTGTTCTTTTTTACGGACGCACGGCATCCTCCCGCCTAAATTAAAACAATCACCTGGTAATCACGCAGCCTGCTCTAGGAACGGAGACGGCCTGTTCGGCGTGCGTGACACAAACGAGTGGTAGCGCTCCTCTGGCATGACTCAGTCCTAGCTTAATCCTAATTGACATCGGTCCACAAATCAGCAGAGGTTACATGTGTCTGAGGTTATACTCCTGTTTGGAACAAAGGAAAGTGGGTCATATAAAACAAGCTGCATTTCGCCAGAGCAGACAGCCTGCCATATCTGATGTCCTCAAAACATCAGATTGAATGGCGTGGCCAAATATTATGGCTCTAATCTGAAAGCTAAAAAGCCTCGTCTAGGAGGAGGGGCATTATTTTCAAAAACAAATGGTTTGCTTTGTAAAATTGGCTTCAAAACAGCGGGAGGTGGAACGTCGAACTGCCATGATGAGTTTGAAATGTTTTTGATACGTTTAGATCCTTTGCTGCAAAATCTGTTTCTCCGCAGTGAAGAATTAGACAGGTGCAAACACGCGTGAACGTCCAGCAATGGAGGGAGACCTGGCTAACAGGCTGATTTTAATAAAAAAAGCGACTAAACATGAACATGGAGAAGCCAGTATGAGACAGAAATACCCTCTCAAATACACACGGTACGCACAAATCACACACACACACACACACACACACACACACACAGATGGCCTCATGCAAAACATATGCGCTTTGACAAAGACGGGCTAAACAGCCCCAAAAACGAGAAACCTGCTGCTCAGAACCTGCCGCACGCCCTTCATCGTGTACGTTTTTTATTACCCGTACAAGATAACAGAACGACACATAAGTGTAACCGAAACGTTCACAGGAAGCAGACGGGGGAATCCGGCCTTAGCTTTGTCCAAACCGTTTGAGCAGGGCAGTAAAAAATGGCGGCCGTATTTTATGTTGGGAGTCCACTGATGACAAGCACTAACTGCCATGAAATTCCCCGAAGATAAAATGTCCCGGGATGGCGGCGCCGCAGGAGGGGAGCACAGGAAAGGCGGATAAATCCGAAAGGAGCAGCCGGCAATGCTCGCTGAGAGGCAAAACCAAGACAAACAGCACATCAAACCTTAGGCTGCAAAGCCTTCTTTTTATCCTGCTGGCATTAAACCTCAGACCCAAACACGCACCCACATGCACATGCACACACGCGCACACACACACACACACACACATGTAAACCCCCCCCCCCTAAAAGAGACAAAGAGAGGTGCAGTAGGAGACTCACATGCATGCACGCACCCCAAGCTGACACAGTTATGGCCCAGACGGCGTACGCTCGGTGAAAACCAGGACAAAAAAATGTAAGCAGAAAAGCAACGCTTGTACCACACCTGTGTTTTGGTCTTCCCTCCTCGCTCCCTCCTCGCTTCGTCCTTTAGCCCTGTATTATAGCGGATCCAGACACAAAGGTTCCCGAATACGGGGCTAAATCAGCAAGGTCGCGGGGCTTCAGGTGGGCTCCGGCACGAGCAGGCCAGACTGGTTAACTTTCAGCAAGTCTCTGATTCCTGGGGTTCACATCCTGGCTCCCTCCCTCCGAGCTCTTTAAACGAGGAGAAAAAAAAGAGAAAGAGAGAGGCAAGGAAAGAGGGCTAGGAAGCACGGGTCATGTAAAATGCATAAGCTGCATTTAAAAATAATTTAATTCTGGAGCTGAGCAGCTCATCTCCTGCCACCGAGGATCCGGGTGAGGGGATTTTTTTTTCTCCATGAATGCACCTTTTGTGACAGACCACATTTCAGCTCGGGGAAAGCAAAAATGAGAAACTTGTTGTTTATGAGTGCTAAAGCAAATATTTTTTCAACTGGCTAAAAAAAAGTGCACCGAGACGCAACTCGCCGCCGCCGCGCGTGGGGAACGCTGCCCTGTTTATTTGCGTGCGTGGGCCACTCTCATTATCTGTGTCATTCAGGATGATTTAAATCTAGCAAACAACAGAGCCGTGTTGTGTATTCCTGCGCCCGGGTGCATTTTTGTGTAAGGTGCGCTTCACAGGTGGAGCTGTGCCCTCCGCGGGTTTCCCCGCCAGCACGCTTTGGCAGCTTAAATTGCCAAATTAAGGGGTTAAAAAAGAACAAAAACAATAAATAAACTTCAGGCTGTGTATTTGACGTACATTTTTGCAACTTTTGCCTCCAGACCCCAAAGCTGGCTACACCGTGGATCCATGCAGATTAGAAATCCATATGGGTTTGAAGCATGTGTTTCCTATAGCACGCTCATGCACGATAATTACGTTATACATCTGACCTCTGGTGAAGAAAAAAGATCCTGAACTGAGGAACCAGGGAAAGGATATACCCGAGATGGCACATTCTCCGTGTTAGACTTTGAAGCGGGCCCAACAAGGGTTTTTCTGCTTCTTATTTTCACTTCATATTCAAAACAAAAAGGTTCTTTGTTGTCTGCTTCCTGATTGATCCTAATCAAATCCATTTGGGGCCACAGAGTATTATTTTCGAGTGCTTTTCTTCAAAACCACGTTTGAACGTTATGACACAGCAGTGTTGATCCGCTGTTTACCAACACGCTCCCAACATGACATTAAGCGGTGACGCAGCAGGCTCAGAGCATGAGTTCAATCTAACTGACACACCAGCGAGTCGCGTTTCCAGGACCGACCGCAAGACGAAGGCGCAGGCCGCGCAGGCAAGATCAAACCTGAGGAACAATGTTGCCTTTAGAACGCCGGCCCGTGCACATTAGGCACAATTGGAAGCGATTCCCCTGGACAGCCTGCAAGGACGGCTACCTGCTGCTTGGAAGCATCCGATCAATAATAGGAAATAGAGGTGTGTGTAGGACTCGTGAGCATTTACCAGCGATAAAAGTGGTTGCTGTCAATATTTGGAAATGAGAGGCGAGTGGGATGATAGAGAAAAGAGAAGTGCGTATGCCGTGGTGTTCAAACAGCCACTCAGGATGAATTCAGAAAGGCCAGCCGCTCCAAAGCCAAAGCCCTCAAATTATTTGCTGCAGGTAATGCCGACTCAGGACGAGGCTTAAGCATGACACAGCTCTACAAGAGGAACGATTGAGTCAGTAGAGTGGCACACCGACCCCCCCACCGACACGCTGCGTCATACGCTGATAACTGCAATGCTATTGTTTTTGGATTTTGAGTTCTTGCGTTTATATGTTTGACACCTTCAGAAAGAAGATCAAGGCTGATGTTACAAATTCAGGGATCCGCTATTGAAATAGTTAAGTTAAATTAGTCCTAAACATTTATATAGGGCTTTGACTCAAAATAGCAGACTCAAAGCAGCTTTACAATCATCTAGAACCACAGCCCCAACTGAGCAAGCCTGGGCTGACAGTGGCAAGGAAAAACCTAAATGTTATAAGAAACCTTGGGAGGTTAAAGTCATAGACTCATCCTGATTGGGCAGCCTAGATGTTATGTGAAAGAATAAAAAGGGTTAGATAATGAATTTGTTGATAGTCATAGTTTAAATCCACAAAGGCTAAACAGAAACATTTAAAGAGATAACATATTTAGAGAAAACATTTAAATACAATAGCATACAAATAATAAATATGATTAAATCGAATGATATAATGATGATAATGACTATAAAAAATAAAGAAAATACAATATTATACAGCATATCAAATAGAGCACATAAAACTATAGATTTAAAGATGATTGTATATGTAATGTAAATAATAAACATAATAACGTACACAATATGTGCGTCACATTGTCTCCGGCATCACTTAGTCCCTCAAATAGTGCCACCGCAGGCTGGCAAATTATTGTTATTAGCAATCCCTAATAACAATAATTGAATACCTCTAGGATGTTTGTGAAAATAATTGATACTATTAGCTTATCTCTATTTTCCAGCATTACTCTCTGGTCGTGTCATGCTGGTTTTAAATGGATGAGCACACCCAACAGCACATCTAACGTAAATAAACAACCATTTAAAGAGATTAAATACATACAAATTTGCACTTCCTTTACAAAAAGCCTAAAATATTACTGCTTCATATCACGAAAATAACTAAATCAATGTAACATGAGCTCACAGGTTAAACAATACAATTCCACAGACCACCAGGGGGTTATTTTAGATCCCGTTCCACTTTTAACAAACTTATAAGCCCGATGGATTAAACAATACAATTTGTAAATGTAAAAGTACAAAAACACTACAAAAGTAGCAATGTTCACTACTGAAGTTCACGTGTACTAAAATAACAGCATATTTGAAGCAATAATTGAGTCTATTGCAGTACACTTATGATCATTTTATAGGATCATTTTTTTCTCAGAGACATTAATATTTAAATGCTGATCATTTATAATCACTTTTAATCACATTTTCGTTGCTTTTCTGGACGAGGGTCACACCAGATCCGAAAAGCTAACGTTCCTGTCATTTTGCTATTCACAAAGATCATCATCATTATTTTCAAAAAAATAAATAAACGAGTACAATATACGTGTTTCCTTTGTTTAATTGGGTTTTCTTTTATCTTTTATTTAGTGTAAAAATCTGCAGGGTTGTGCATAAATCCAGAAATTCCTAAAGGGTGCACAAACGTTCGAACACTTCTGCACACACACTGTACAAACACTTAAATCTGGTAAGGTCAGTCAATTCTTTTGGACGCTTCCTCATAAACATATTTTAAAACAGAAATGAAATGAAATATCCCCTCTTTTTTTGTGAGTTTGTGTATTATATTGTGTATTCATTAAATTATACGTAATAAAACACTTACTTTACACTAATTAAATGTCGCTCTGGTAATCGCAACACCTTGGCAACCCTTTGCCAGAGAAATTAAAAGTTACGATGATAAGACATGATGAAAATAATCCTTTGGTTTCATATCAACTTAATCCTGTTCATGAGGAGCTGGGACCTAAGTTTTAGCACAGGGCACAAGGCGGGAACCAACCCTAGACAGGATGCCAGTCCATCACAGGGCACATGCACACAACAAACAGACTTTTTACTTTTTGGTGACATCTGTTGTCCAAGCGCTTGTCTTTTAAATGTATAGGAAACAGTTTTTCTGAGAAATGAAGCAAGATAAATTAAATCATAAGACAGTATCATCCTCCATTCTTTAAGCAGATCATCATTTGTTATTAATAATATGAATATTTATTGCCCACTTTGCACACTGTCTAATTTTGTACATTCGCTACACAGGGCTTCTGTGGTATTTTTACTTGTGATTAATCTGACACTAAGCTTTTGCTTAAACAGCTGACTTTTGATTAAATGTACTGTTGTTTCAATGTAACCAGGGTATGTTTGACCACTAGAGGCAGCAGAGAGCATCACAGGACTAAGTGAGTTATTGAAAAGTGTGTATTCCCTGTTCCTCTTATTTTTGTATATAGGTAAATAGGCAACACAGATTCATCATGGTACGGAAACAAAGGTTTCAGCTCTTTAAATCATTCTAAACCATGCCTCTGAAAACAAGAAGGCATCTAATTTGAGGAAACACAGAGCGTTTGGATTGAGTGAGTGAATTTAAACAAAACTGATTATTTATTTAACAGCTCTGGTGACTCAGAGCTGAGGGTCGGCTGCTGGAGCAGCAGTTCCTGAAGAAGCTTGTTCAAATCCCGGGTGACCCTGCAAAGTATAGGTTAGTATGGTAAGAATGTTTCGGTTAGGGAACCCTCCAATGGCCTGACTTCCCATCTGGGATGTACCTCTGCCTGTGGAGAATGAATTCCTGGATCCCTTATCCCTAACGAGGATAAGCAAGGGTACAACTTGATAATGAATTTTTTATTTAAAACTGTGAATATAACCTTCTGGATACATTTTATATGTCTTTACATTTAGTCATTTAGCAGATGCATTAATAAAAAACTGATACAATCTTACACTCTAGGCAGTTGTAAGTTAAGGATCTTGCTTAAAGAACCAACACAGGCAGCTTGGCAAAGGTGGGATTTGAACCTTGAACTGTCCACAATCCATGACCTTAACTGGTACTGCACTAAAGTCAACTGGAAAACTGGCTTCTGTTGCCATGTACCCAGAGGTCACAACCATAACCAATAAACATTGTTAAATGTACAATGGAAATCACTGATTTTTGCAAATCACTAAAATGATCTAAACTGGCAGTATGCTCCATGCCATGATATTGTAAACCATGAATTTGATTCTGTTACTGCTTCTGAGAAAACTCTCTCTATATATAAATGTGTCAGCTGCTCGGTGGGCATCAGATGCCCCCTCCTCTTCATCACATGTCATAAAGACACCTGTGGTACCTGGTCGTCCCCAGGCTGACTGGGCCAGGGGCTTGACATGCCGTCTGTATGGATAAATGTGTTGGTCAGAAGTGTGTGAAAGGCAGAAATGTGGCTTTGGGACATATTGAACTCCTCAGTATCCACAATACCCCCTTTAACCGATATCAGAGGGTGCAAGCCACAGAGTACAGGCCCAAGGCCAGGACACATCACAGATCTGGAGGAGATTTTGACATGCTATTTTACAACGGAGCTAACAAATGGTTGTAAAAAGGCCGATGTGAAAATAATAGAGGCAATTGTTTTTCACAATTGTTTGAAAAATGTTAAAATGCGCACTCTCTTGAGATCCTTATTCCTAGGTCTTTTCTTGTTCTCTCTTCATCAGTTTAGCTTTTGTTGTGTGGATTTGGATGTACGTTTTGGGTCTTTGTTATGCTCTAAGTTTCAACCATGACCCAGTTGCAGCTTCTTGTCAGAGGCAGCCAGATTTACATTAAAATCTCTTGGTACTTCATGGATTCCATTAATACCCCCGCTTCCTGTTTACCCCCACTTTTCCAGGAGGAGGTAGCACAGTCCACCCTGGACAGGGCGTCAGTAAATTGCAGGGTTCTGTAATGGCTCACTAGACCTTCACATTGCAAGCCCAGCCCAGGTTACAATCCCAGATCCTCAGCAACTCCCGTTGTAAACATATCTGGATTGTTTTTCCAAAAGGTCATAGTACTTGTTTACTCACACTGGCCACTTTATTATGTACTGCTCGTTAATGCAGCCATCTAATCAGCCAATCCCACGGCACCTGCTGAAGTTCAAATCAAGCATCAGAATGATTTATAAATTTAAGGGACTTTGATTATTGCATGTTTGTTGGTGCTAGACAGACTGCTCTGTTTTTACCTTTTGCTTATACAGCATGGGTAAATCACTTATTAAATAAAATAAAACTCTCTTATGCTAGACACTAATTACTACATGAATTATTGCTTTCTCTGATTTGCAGTACATAAAGAGAAAATATTAGATGCTCATACGTAGAGTGACTTACAACAAACCTTCAAGTTACGATCCAAAGCAATTCTAATGCAGAGTGCATTGAAGGGTTTGCAGCACTGGGGTCTGAACATTGTAGTACCTTAACCACAGTCCCATTAAATGATCATCTATTAGGATAGAAGTAAAAATGGCATGAACATCCATACCTGGGCTTGGTAGTAAGTAAATGAAAAAACCTACTGTGGCTGCCACAGTCACATCACATGTCCAAATTAATTACCGTCAATTCCACTAAAGTCATTCTGTCATTCGTGTCCAGCTGGCTAATTCAAAACCCGCTTCGATCAACATATCCAAATTCAAATTTTACGTTTGATACATCTCCATGAAACGCATAGATAGAACAGATAGAACAGTTTGCTGGTTCTCATTCCTCTGCCTTATAGCCATCAAAAGCTGTATTTGTTAGCGATGCCTGAAACGTATCTCTGGCTCTGATACAGTACACTTCTGAACCACGCATCAGACTGTCATGTGCATTTTTCGCAGTAATTTGGGTTTCATTCAAAATGGCCACCGCTTCTCTCACACATCCATTACCTCTCTAAGATCCCTAGAAAATATTTCAATTGGATTGCAATGGCCTTTTAGGCTTCTTTGATCCCCCCTCTTCCCCCCTCCCTTTTAAGAGCGCCATTGTTCAAGATTCACTATCCGGTGCAAAGCAGGCCTACCCAGGGCAAAGCTCCCTAACCAGCTTTTCATCTGATTCATTATTATATATTCTTGGATGCAGCCGTAATACACAGACCTCTGCTTTATATTTATATTTCCTTCTCCTTAAAATGCTTAGAATGCACACGAGGTGAACAAAATCCATTTAAAAGCACTAGCCGACAGACGGCAATGAAAAAAAGTCAACACAAAACAATTTCTCAAGGTGGCACTAATTTTGCTCGTATTGGATTTACACAATGGGCAAACTTAATAAAAGATTAAAAGGTTAGTCGGACTGCTTCCAGCATGTCGTATAAGCGATCCGATTTTGAGAGCAGAACAAAAGGACTGATGATGTGTTTTATCTCCTCCCAGATAGACATTACCAATATGCTAGCCCTCACTCACTTTTCTCCCAAACTCCATGGACAAAAAGGATTGTTCTTTTGAAATGGGAGGAGCGGAGACACGTACATGTGTGTACACACAATAATGTGTGTTCTCTTACTCTATATTTGCTCTGAGCTTCATTACAAGCTCGGAGATGCTTTAGCAAAAAGACTTTGGCGGTGAAACGAATTAAGAGGAGTCATCAGGCAACGAGTGGAACCAGGATGAGAAGCTTATTGGACCTCGGTGTGTTTACTGGCATTTGAATGCATTTCAAACAAATGCACTTCAATTAATTGATATTGTTATGGCTTCAACATGTGACAGGACTTTAAGAGCTCTAAGAGCGTTTGACATTTCCTGCAGCGCAAAACAATAATAAAAAAAAAGCAACAAGTCGGCGTGCATGAGGGTTCTTTTGGCTAATTACATTCTGCTTTAATAGGAGCAAGGTTGTAAAATTGTAAACCATCTAAAACAGATGAATTCCCCCATTTCTCAGAGTGCAGAAAGGCCTGAGAGAATGCCAGTATTTTTTTTTTATGATTGCACTAAGAAAAACTTTCCAAAGAGAAAAGACAAACAACAAGCACACAGGAAAATGGAGGGATGAAAATGGGGGGGGGGTTGCATCAATTGTCCATCTTGAGAATGACATGCTTTGTAGCACCTCTGTCACATCTCATAGAATACAATGGACAGCAGGATCTCTGCCATGATTGGCTCTGTGACTTCCCCGGAGACAGCGCTCGCTTTGGCATCTCCGCCTGGACTTTATGAATTAGTTACCAGCTTTGTCCTTTTTCTCATTGCATGGCAGATGAAACTCATACCTGCTAAGACACAGAGGAGGACCATCAAACGGGAGTGGATTGGCCCGCCCTCACGCTCCCAGGAGGAAAGACAGAAAAGACAAATGAAAGAAAAAGTTCACTTGCATTCACAAATGAAAGGCAGCTGAACACTGGCGTTAGGCTCGGCTCGCCTCTTTTTTTGGAGATTGGTTAGATGAAGGGTGTGTGTGTATGGGTGTATTGGGACATACACCCCCCCCCCCCCCTTTGTGTCCATTTGCTTCTACCTAAAACAGGGCTGGGGGAAACAGCAGTTTTAGTGTTTGGGCCTGAATGTTAAACTTATATTTAATGTATGACATTTCACACAAATCATCCGGCCAAAGACATGACCCCCAGGTATTTCTGCAGATTGCTTTTTCAGTACCTCAGCAACTGTGGAATTATTCTTCCTGCAGAAAGCCTTTGAGCTCGGCGAGGTGATCACCTCAGACGGCTGCGGCCATCCCGATCTGGAACAGCCCTGAGAAAGTGATATCATGATCGCAGAGCCATGCTAAATTGAAAACATCTTTGCGACTGGAGGCTGTATAAAATAACCATATATTTTATATATAGCGTAACAGCACGTTGGCTGGCCGGACAATTATGCCGCTGTCTCTGTCGCCCGTTTCTGGTTCGCCAGCATCTTTATGTGGGCTGCTTTAATGGTGCAAGAAATGTCATATTGTTTTCAGCTGAGTTACTTGCTATTAGCAACGATGAGTAGTACGAAAATATTTTAAAAACGCAGCATCTTGGTCAGCCGAGGCCTGAGACACAGAGCTAGAATAAATGTTTTTCAGTTTAGATTTTTTTCTCGGTTTAAACACGATAATAGTATGCACACTAACAGATTGACACAGTCCTAATTTCAGTGGAAATACAGTATGGTGCAAAAGTCTTAGGCCACCAGTAGATCTGTTGTTTAAGCAGTGGTATTATGACAATATTTTGTTTAAGTTTTTACCACTATTTGAGAAAGGTTGACAAATAAAGGAAATTGTTATGCAGTATATAAAGACTAAAAAGAAAAAACAAAAAACTGGATATATATTAAAAAAATAAATAATTATATATATATATTTTTTTTTTAAGATTGTAATATATTTTCAGGAATATATATACTTCTTACCAAAATGTATATTTATATAAATATTTAATTTAACATTTCATTCAAGGATATCTCATTATCCCCTAATTTTTTGATCAGTATATATATATATATATATATCCTGCCTTTTATATATGGCCATTATAAAGTGGACTCATAATTTAAACTTTTTGGTTAAAATTAGTTTCAAGTCAGTATTGATTCGTTTCAGACACACCCTGAGGGTGGAGCATACAAGTACAGGGTTTAGTTATGTTTAAAGTCTGAATTTCTATTCAGATTTGACGGTAAAAAACAATTGAAACGGATCGTGCGATGTCTGAATTGTTAGAATAAAGAGTTTTAATTCTGAGGTGCCACGTTATCGTTGCTAAAACAACAAATCTTATGTTGGCCTAAGACTTTTGCACAGTACTGTACACATTTCGTCAAAGTTAAATGGAATAAGTTGAAACAAATCCCATTCTCTGAGGGTTTAAGTCAATGTCATTAATTCCTCAGGGTCACATCTCTTCACTGAGACAGCAGGTTCCTGATTCTGCCTTTCTCCTCTCTCTCTAATTAAGCAATTACAATTATGTTAGCACAATTAAAATTGAATGAATAAAAGGGCGACGAAAAAAAAAGATGAAAGCACACTCTGTTCTAACTGTGTACACTCCCCCTACAACTGTAGTCAACAGAATAATTAGGTATTCCCCCTAAGGGCAAAGTAAAACCTGTTTTTAATTGGAACCCAGCGGGGACTTGACTTGAATTCAATTAAATCTTTCTGCAACAATAAAAACAGCGAATACAATATGTTTGCATTTCTGCTCTGTTTATCTATCTGCCGAGCTTCTTCTCTGTCTCTCTTTGAAAGTGTCCTGCCTGATAACTGCCACTAAAAGCAAACTTTTCTTATTTTTTTAGGCTTAAATCTTTTGTATAATGGACACAAGTATGACAAAGGGATCAAATCAAATTGGAGGCACATGCCCTTTCCTCAATTTGTGCAGGAGAGACCTTTGGGGTTCTTAGATGGCCAATTAGCCTGCGTTCTGACAGTCTTATCTCGACTGCTATTAAAAGCATATTCTAAGTCGTAGGTAGACTGTGCAAGTGCACTGCTGGACCTAAAGCTGGCCTGTACCTCTTGCCTCCTGTTTTAACCTGGACACCTCCTTCAGGCTCGGAGGGATTCGTCCTCGTGTCCAGCTCCACTTGTTTTCTCCCTTTGTGCTAATTTCCTGCACTTTCTCCTCCACCGTCAAGTTCAAGGATATCCTCAATCACCCAAACGTGTACATTTCCTGGGAGGCCTTTGAGACATCCCCATGCCAGATCCCTCCCTCCCCCCAATTTGATCCACTTCTGTACCGCCGGGCCTGTATATACTCGATAAAGGGATTCAGTCACGTGACTGGACTATGAAAATAAATCTACGCCGATGCATTTGGTTAAGGTAAGGATTCCGCCACGTTGCGAAGGTCATTGTTTTTTTCGAAACTCCTGCATCTAGGCTGACAGAGGATAAAATCCTGTGCGTCTTCGGCCCGTCTTTGCCTTGATGTATCGCGACATCCTGTGTCTGCTTGAGCAGAAACAGAGGATTGAGATTGGCTAGTTGTGACACACAACCTGAATCTGTCTGCCTGGGAATATAAAAAGGGAAAACATTTCCCACTCGGAGGAAGGGGAAGGGAAAGAGAAAAAGATTAAATTAAACTAGTTCACCTAGAATGTTTCCGAATTGAACAAAGCACAGGTGAAAGGAGAGAAATGTGCAAAGGAAATGATTTTTAGTTTTCTTTTTCTTGGTTCTATGCTGCTCCATTCAGTCATAGCAAATTCAAATATACTGTTCACAAAAAATAGGGGACATTTCAAAATGACGTATGAATAATGTGTCATGAAATATGACCTAATTGTTGTGAGCAGTACATATATTCTCATTTAATTGTATAATTCAAAACTACAATTTAAATCTTTTTATATTATTTATAGTTATCTATAGTAATGTGCAAAATTCTTAGGCCACTACTAGAGTGCATATAACATTGTCTAAGCAAAGGTGTAATAATCATATAGAAATATTTCTCAATCTCTTTATTAGCAGACAAATAAAAAAACATAGGAAATGTCTAATCAGCAAAAAAAAACCTTCTATAGGCTACAGTGGCAAGAATTTAGTGTGACCGCCCCTTACACCTAATCAATAGCAGCATCAGTTCAGAGAAGTCTGATCAGAAATGGTCTTTTAGGAGAGTTGGCAGCTCACAACAACTGGAATGACAGTTGAAAAGAATCAGTAGAAAAGAAAATTATGCAGTGACCAATTGTAAACAATATGTTACGGTTATTATGCCATTGCTAAAACAACACGAATGGTGGCCTAACACTTTTGCACGGTACTGTACATAACTATGAAAAGACAGTTAAGATTTCGGACAAGAAGTAGATATATTCATTTTAAACCAAACTATTAAATATGCAGTGAATTAGAAATGATTTGTATTCCAAAGCCACAAGCAATTATTTCTGTGACAATTTGCATCGGTTTCTAATTAATTCACTTGCCAACTTATTCCAAGAATGCACTTTTGACTTCAGTAGGTTTACCAAAGATAATTAGAAAGCTAACAGGGTTTGCTCATTTAGGCAGACATCTGTGTGTTTTGATCTGCGGATTTCCCTAATGGTTCAGGATATTTTAATTACTCCAGAATGAACTTTCCACAAATAATTAACAGTCAGACAAAACTTTTTTTCACTCATTACCCGGACAGAAGAAAGAAAGACTGTAACGTGCAATCAGACTGTCTTATCACCTGCTTTGTTTGAGCCCATTTCTCAGGCGGCACATGACAAGCTGTAGTCCATTGAGAAGTCGTGTGTATTCGCTGTTACTCTCTTTCATTAAGCGTCAGTTTGTTTACACATTAGTTCCCCAGAGTGCCACGGGCATTATGGAAAACAATGCTTTATGCTAAAGGTGTATATGAATACTTCAGCAGGCAAGGGTTGTTATATAGGAACTCCGGGTGAGTTGCTGTCTGTTTGTCTCTCTCTATACGTCCATCCATCACGCCTTCTATTGGTCTATCAAGCCGCACGCTCAGACGAGCAAAGGGAAAATAAATTTAGACCCGCTTTAAAAATGCACATACATTTCCATACATTGGGGGTGACTTAAAGGGGCTTAAACCCATTTTCTCCAGCCAACCCAAAACAGCGGAGCAGGGAAGATGAATGTGTCTGTCCCCTTTTCTCAGGCACGGCTGAAAATCTCCCCATCGCAATATTTATCTTAATAAGAGGGGTGCAGTGACAGGGCGTGCTATTACACACAACCTCACCTGCACATTTTTTAATCCTCTGATGCGTTAGGATCAAAATCCGGAGGCGCACAAAACACAGAGTGTCTGCACCTTGCATACATTTGCCACTTCGTTCAGGTGTTATGATTCAGGCTCTAATTTGCGGTCTCGGACTCGTGTTTTAGCAGTGCGCCCTTCTTCTTCTCGCTCTCTGGCTGGCTTCTGTTTGTTTAAAGCAACCGGACCAGAGTTTCATCCAAACATCACCCCCACACACTTAAAAGGCCGATGGTTAAAATAACGAGCGAGCTCCGACGAGCTACTAATAGACAAAACAAAGTTTCCTACTCTACGTGATCTGCTCTTAGAAAGTTCCCTGGAGAGGGAATATTTTCTTGATCTATTTTAAGTCGAAATGTTCTACCTAAGCTGTCTCCAGCAGAGAAAGGTGATGTACCTCTTGCTCTCTGTCTTTCATTAGAATTGGTGTGAATAGTGATGCATTGGCGTAAACACGGACTCCTGTGTTTCACAGACTACGCTTTCACACAGCAAGCGAGGAAAGAGGCGAGATAGGAAAGACAGAGAGGGATTTGAAACCACTAGGGGCTCGCTTATAAATTCAGATTTTTTTTTTCAACTAATACTTTTCATCCTAACCCTCTTATACAGGCATGTTCTGTACTTCTGAAAACAATAAACATTACATGAATGATTCATATTTATGATCTAGTATGGCCTATGGGCATTCGATTTAGAATTAGAACCAGTTGTAAACATTTGGTTCTCCAGCTCTCGTGGGTACGATTTTCTCTGACGGTTCTCTGTTGGTACTGAACATTCTCGAGGTCGCGGTGCATTTGCACTTTCCAAACGGAGCGCGAGACACAGAGAAGGGGAGACACAGCAAACATTTTGCCCAACTAATTGATGCCATCGTGACACAGTTGTGCATCAAATTGTTTTAAAGGCTCACAGCTCCAACGTCTGTGTGGTTCCCCACAAGTCCATGGAGGTTGTCCCTACTGTGGGACGCACTGGCTTCCGTCTTTTCTCTCTGTTGTCGGGTTTGGCTCCTTATCCACTGTGACCCAAGTCGGAATAGTGAAGTTAATAAATGGAAGATGCCACATACCCTAAGGCTACGTTCACACAGCAGGCAAAGTGGCCCAAATGTGATTTTCTCAGCAATCTTTTTATTGTGACCTACACTACTGTGCAAAACATATTATATTAGACATACCATTGTTTAAGCATAACCATATATAATTATTCATCAGTCTATTTCATTAGAATACAACCAGAAAATGTGTATACAGTATTATAAACCAAAAAATGAAAACCACTATTTCAAAAAGGGAAAAGGGACGATGGGCAAAAGCTTAATATATGCAAAAGCTCACAAAGATTGGAATGAAGATCAGTAGAAATGGTATGAATAGCTATCAAGAGATGACTCCAAATGTACAATGTTTGTTTGTGGCCTAAGATTTTTGGCAGTACTGTATACCCGTCATTCGACCGAACAGTTCATACTCCTAATCTGATGCGTATGCACAAAAGAGCAATGCTTCAGCGCTCATCCAGAGGTAAACAATCAAAACGGAGATAACAGTAACAGCCACTTCTTTAATAATCATGTTAATGTGCAGTGGAGGCCGGCTGCAAATTTGAAAGCAAATTATTATTAGAGCGAGGAGGCAAGGGAGGGCCAGGATTTTAATGATGGGTGTCTCTGGGGTCATGGAAGGCGGTTCAAAATCCGAGCCAGGAGTGGTGAGACTGAGACGTGCATGCATTCTCAGACACTGAACTGCTGCAGAATTTCAGCTTGTTACAGGCTGTACATTCATCAGCAGCTGTGCTACATATTGTATAAGGAAAATACTCACACGAGGTAAACCATATCCCAAAAATGCATGTAGCTGTTGGACTTTTACTGGCTGGCAAAGAGAGCAGATTACCGCACGATATCTACCTTGTTTGGCATCGGCAAAGCATCTTTTTCCTCGACATTTCATTTTCTTTCCTGTTTGCATTCATGACAAATTTTAAGCTGGAATGACATAAAACTCACATGAATTCTGTTGCATGGTCACATAATAAACATGCATTTCAGTACCTGAAAATGTCCAATTCAATGTGTTTTTGCCCTTCATCCTGCCCTAAAGATCACATCTGTGATCACATCTGCACATCTGTGTCACATATGACAAAAAGATCGATGTAAGCCACTATTGCCTGTGTGAATGTAGCCTAATGCAAGTATACGCCATTTAATGTCCACATTACGCTCTTTCAAATAGGTCATTGACCAAAACATTGACTAACTAACACTACAATAGTCATATAGTCTTATAGTCTAGGGAACACACAAATGAGTACTACTTATAATACTATTACATGTACAAATACCCACACTTTTATTACTCGTTAAAAGTTTTAAGTTACGTAAAAGCCAGACAAAAAAGTCTCCAAACACATCAACCGAGTTAGAACGCTCTCGTCCACACGGCCGCTATTGATCGTTGCAATGTCCCGGGTTGAAAGATAGTAATGTCCTGTTATAATTGTAATTGGTAAGACTGTAGTGATTTAACTGAACAAATGTTAAATGGTATGTACCTGTACTGGCTACGTGGACCTAAAACTTTACAGCTCACTATGACGACAGTGCAGCAAACACAGCGCGGCAAAAATGCATTAATCATTACACTCCTATAAATATGAGCACTGTCATATCCCACAGCCAGGAGGCTCAGCTGCTATTGCATTAAAGTCATAGCAAATGTAGAAACGCAGATAACCTCATGAACACATCACACAGCCAACATCAACCGACTGTAATGCAGTTACCCAATGCACCTACATTACGAACCGTGTAAAGCAAAAATGACTTTAATGCTGTCAGCTAAATGATTTACGCTTTGGACTAGATGTTCTAAAGTTGCAATTTGCTCTGCTATGCAGGGGTGGAGGCCATTATCACGAACTCACCTACCTAATACAAAGATGCCATTTTGAGGAACACAAATGTATACAAGAACATTACTTCTTATACCTGCTGTGCAAATTAAAACCTGGATTTGGGTCCCACTGATGCCTTCTGACCAAGTCAGGCATCAAACAGTACTGCAGCACTAACCAGGGTGTGTGTTTGGCCATGCCACATGAATTTCATGCTATGTTCTGGACTCTTACCATGATCACGACCAGACAGAATCAGGGGTCAAATAAGGAACAATATACAAAATATGTTCACATGGCTGCATTCATTTATGATTCTATGGTTCAGAAAAAAACATTTTGATACATATTGTGCATTATAAAATGCTAGTATGGCATTTTATAACTTTTTATTATGATACATTCCACCCCTGGTTAGATTAAAAGAAGTGACTGGGCTGTGATTGGGCAGTTAGATGATTTAAATGAATGGGAAACTTGTAAGTTAATGAACAGGAGTCAATAAAAACGACATCTCTCATTTAGGCCAATTAACTAACTAAACTCACAGAGATCACAGGTAATCATGATTAATTAATCCAGATAAAATCTGTGATCATGAATAAACTCTGATTAATAGTACAGCCTTGCGGCGGGGGATTTGAGAATAGAGAAGGGCAGGGTCATTAAAATAATTGGTCGTTTTAATAAACTGATATTTAATTACACTGCAAAAAAAATAAAGCAGTGAAATATGCATGGGATTCTTTTTGAAATTCTTCTAGGTTGAGAGAAAACGCACCAGGTCTGTCCATGTTTCTTTTCAATTAAATTTTTGGTTTAGTTGAATGTTTTGTGTTCAAACTTAACCAATTTGTTCCCACTGCACGTGTGTTTCTCAGCACATATTAGCAGCGGTTGCATCACAGATCTCATCTACATTAAGTTACATTTAGCAGACGCCCTTATCCAGAGCGACTTACAACTTATGCAGTTTTACAATCCAAGCAATGGTGGGTTAAGGGCCTTGCATAAAGACCCATCTGTGGCAGCTTTTGGACTGCTTTTGAACCCTAGATGAGGTCCAGAGTCCAGTACCTTAACCGCTAGGCTACCGCAGTCCCGCATCACATGGAAGGTAAAAATGTTTTCAAGAAATTATGACGTAGTATCACGACTGTATCAAATTTGGACGTTTCGATTTGACACACCTAGTTGATCTGGACAGTTATCTGCCATCTGTGATGTTTTTTCAACTTTTTCAAGATGTCTTTTGGCGAAGAGGGTTAGGAGGAGCTCCAAAACGCTTTTCTATTCTCTCCATACAAGGGACGGACAAAATAACTAAAACGAGATCTGAAAAGGAGCCTGATTATTAAGTGATTAAATTCCAATTAAAAGATGGCTACACAGCTGAGCTCTGTTGGGTTGATTGCCTGCATGAATCAGCTTTATAAGAGGCCCAGCACTTTGCCATATGTGTTTTTAAAGCAACATGAAACAACTGAGAGTGGAATAAAGCAAAACAGACAATGGCTCAATCGCAAGTGCATCAGTAAGAGAATCTGTCCAATTATTAATGTTTTGAGGAGGCATTCTCAAAACTTTCAGGAACACAGATAAACAGTTCTGTCAGGGTCATTCTTAAGTGGTAATAACAAATAACAGGAGAGGAGATTAAACAATAGTTCAATCAGTTACTATGCTGAATAAACTATTCATTATTTATTTATTCACTATTTATAGTAATATCGTATTATGACATATTGGTTTTATAGTTGTAGCTGTATTTTAATTAAATGTATAATATACTCCTTACAAAAATTAGGGGACACTTCAAAATGAAATATCCCATAATGAAATATCACACAATTTTCGTGAGCGCTGTATTTTCTACCTATTATTTACACATGGTAAACTGTACGCATGTGTCCGCAAGTCAACTTTCACCATCTTTACTACCATCAAGAATCAAAATTCATGATTTAAAGATTGTGATTTCACAATGTTAGCTGCCAACTGTTAAGTACTGTGTGGGAACCAAAATGTTGTGAGAACTGAATTATGTGGTTATGATTATTTATGCAGTCGTATAGCTGTGGAAAAAAACCTGAGATCGTTTTACATGGCCAGGTGCTCTTTAAGGCACAAACATTCTTCACTAATGATGCTCCCATGCTCCAGGATGACAATTTCGCATGTAATTGCTAAAATTATTCAAGAGTGGTTTGCCTTCCAGGACCTCTGTAATCACCAGATTTAAACATCGCTGTACCTTTAAAGGAAGTTCTGGTGAGCAGGCGGTGAAGCAAACCTGCACAACCTTTAGCCTTCAAAGAAATGGCCAAGCATCCCACTCCAAATTAATCAGGACTTGTGTAACACCGTTCCAAGATGGTTGTTCTGGAGGAACTTTATTAGCTCCTGAATAGTAATGCATATGTTTTGTCTGTCATTTTGCCCTGGATGCTTTCTCTATATGCTGTATGTTAATGGACTCTACATTATGCATTTATATATGTTCAATAAAGCACCTTATCAGAATGGGCTTCAAGAAATGCAATGAGAAGAAAATATTATATGTAATGAAGAGTTTTTCATGAATTTTTATGAAAACTTTTTTCAGAAGGTCAACAGGGTGAACAGTGGGAAAGACTTATGAAGTGACAAATCATTATCTTAAATCTATTTTGTTATTTAATTTTAAATGTATCACTAATCCAAATCTTAGTATTGGTTAACATTTTATTAATAACTTAATTTTACTATTACTACAAGTTAATTATTTCAATTAAAACATCTAGGCCACCCAACGAGGATGGGTCTTTTTTGAGTCTTGGTCCTCCCAAGGTTTCTTCCTTCTATATTCAGTGAGTTTTTCCTTGCCACTGTCACCTTAGGCTTATTCAAATTGGGATTGGCCT
>JAVSBV010000083.1:1850737-1868950 GCA_033117975.1 Parotocinclus spilosoma | reverse complement strand
CGACTTGTGGCTTCTTTTTTTGTAGTAAATGGAAATGTTAGGCAAAGACCTGTAGGTGGCAGTAGAGGGCTGGGGAAGAAACTCTGGAGTTTTCGGGTAGTGATGCCAGAGACGAAGAGTTTCTTTATAAATATTTCATACTGTACACGTTCTTTGGTCTGATTAAGCGGAATTTTGGTCGAAATAAGCAAGTAACATTACACGTATTTAATAGGATTTGTTTCGGTACTTTAGTATTTGGTCCGAATAAGCAGCTGGTCCCATTAACCAGTGGTCCTATTAACCGGAATCGACTGTATATCTGTCTGTTGTGAAGAATAGCTGGATCTCCATTAGCATGTCATTAAGGATCATTATTGTACTATGGTGCATTTTAAAATGCTTATCCTGGTTTATTAATATATGCAGTTTGAATTTTAGTTATTTAGAATGGCAAATTTCTTATGCAGTTATCATTTTGTGTTGGTTGCATGCAATAAACTGCTATTAAATGTTCAATGTATCGGTACGTAATTTCTTCTTGAACATGCCATCTTGTTATTCAGTTAGAGCTACCTTTGTTTCAGGGCTTTTTTCAGTTTGCATTCACACCTCGACTGGGAATGCTGTGTGATGCCAAAGCCCTGCGATTTCGCTATGACAAGACAAAAAAGCATTATTTGTCCTCCATTGAATATAGGCTCAGTGAAGCCTGGACTTCACTATTGGTGCATTTGTCTTTGTCTCCATTTAAGCGTGAAGATCTGCTCTTATATATCCATAGGTTTATATTTAAACATTTCTCAACTCAGGCACTTGTATCTGAACCTTGAATAACTAAAACTGAACCCTAGGGTACTCTGATGAAAACATTTCACAGTGAACTTATGACAAATAGACTGGAAATACACATTTAGGATGGATTAGTTTGGATGGGTAATTTAGTAAGATATGTAGAGTTTAGATTTTGTAAACTTCTGGATCATACTGTACTAGGAATGGAGTCTGTTTGAATCTTCAGTATTGGGATAGTTATAGATTGTGCATGAATACATGTAGCTGTGTTTTATATTGACTCATAAGGATACGAAAATGAGTATTCAGTTTCAGTTCATAAAACTGCATTCTTCCAGGGCTTTTCTTGGTTTGCATTTGTTGGCTCTGCAATTTTGCTCAGACAACATAAAACATATCTGCATTGCATATAGGCTCAGTATAGCCTGGACTTCACTGTTTATTCATTTATCTTATTTTTTTTTTTTCCTCTCCATTTTGAGCATGACGATCTGTTGTTAATGTGGTTACTGGTGTAGAATTAAACACAACTGAACTTGTGTCTGGAGAATCACTTTTCTTTTGTGGTTCTACATCTAGATCCAGTCACTCCTCTCTTATGTCTAGACCAATCATCACAGACTTACATCCCTCATGAGTCCTATGATTCCTACCTTAAGGTAGGAGCTAAAGTTCCTATACAAACCGTTCCTATAACTACAATCACCTTCAGTTTCTGTTGTTTGACTGCCCAAAGTGGGCACAGTTCTAAGAACTATAAAAAAGCTTCCCCTTTGTGAAAGTTTGTTATATTGTTATGTTATGTTGTTAAGTCTCCTGACTGCATTACAAACGGCATGCAACAAGCTGTAAATGCATTTCATTTGTAAGCTTTAATTTTGGCTAATAAATATTATTCATTCCAGTTTAGTAATTGATTTGTTTGTCTGTGCCACATGGTTCGACACAACACGACCTGCTATGAGAAGGTGAACATCTCAGCTGAGTCTGTCACAGTCTAACACTTTGCTTTGCTGTGGTGAGACATGCAGTGGCACGGCAGCAGTATTATGACAGGCTCGTCAGTTTTGAGAGATGGTGAGAGAAGTGCAAGAGGAGGCTGGATTAGGAGTTTAATGACTGGTAAAATTGTAGCACTTGCATTCAAGGTGACCCTGACGAGCAAAAGCTGGAGTCTGTGGTTGGATGACCGTAATCCGTCCTGCCTCTCTTGTCCGATAGCTGTCACCCAGCCCTATGCATCGTCACCGATGCTCAAGCTATGTAATTACACTTTTATTGGCTTTTGAAAAGACTGCACCATTCATCCAGGCACAATCGCCCTCTGAGGCACGTAGTGTAGTATGTATAGATCATACTCAATGATCAGAATCTAAGTACCTAAAGAGAATGTACTGTGAATATTAATGGTTATTTAATTTGTCTAAGTAATTAGTTGGTGATTAGTGTCTAATGTACTTGTTTTTTTGTTGTTTTTAATTTTTTATTAGGTTTTTAATGTGGGATGTTTTTTTCTTACTTTACTTTTTTATGTTCTGGGCATAAACAACCCAACATTGTAGCCATGCGTTTTGTGGCCAGGTGTCTCCAGTAACAGAAAAGTTCACTAAAGTACACGGTGTGACTTTTGGTGTACTTGCATGATGGTGAGTTCATTGCACTCAAAAAGCCTCCACAGTCAATTCAATTCAATTTTAATTTGATTTGAATAGCGCTTTTTACAATAGACATTGTCACAAAGCAGCTTTACATTGATATATAAACAAGTGTCACAAATGAATTCCCTGTGAATTCCCTAATGAGCAAGCCAATGGCGACAGTGGAAAGGAAAAACTCCCTGAGATTAAGAGGAAGAAACTTTGAGAGGAACCAGACTCAGAAGGGAAACCCATTCTCTTTTGGGTAATAAACATAATTAACATTATATAATAAAACATTTAAATGTATTAAGGCTATGAAGATATGGGACAACGGATTTACACAATGGATTTAGAAATCATTTAAAGTATAACCAACACCGACACACAAAGAACGTGAAAAAATGTCCTAGACCAGGCATAATGAGCATATCATTATAATTCCGTCTCTTATTAGAAGACAACCAGAAATATATAGGATATTTGTATGCAGTATTAAACAAGGGCAGACCTAAACATTGCAGAGGGGTGTGGGATCACGTGGCCAGAGACCAAAGCCAAAGCCCAAGTCTAAAGAAGAACTCAGGAAGGTACTGAAAGAATTTTAGCATAATATAGCAGAAGACGACTTCAGAAAACATCCTAAAGAATTCGAGATGTGCGTAGTGCCAAGGGAAGTCAAATTATTTAATGACTTTTGCCCACAGAAGTAATTTTGTTCTGAAAATTGGGTAATTACGTACATGATGCCTGTATTTGCAGCAATTTTGCAATTGTAGATCGTCATTTTATATATATATATATATATATATATATATATACAATTGTTAACATTTCTAATGGTGACCTTATACTTTTTCACCGTCCTGTAAAAATTATGTTTAAATAATTTTCTTTACTTAAAAGCATTGTGTTAAAAGTACTCAGTCACGTGGATGTGTTTAAAATCTGTCTAACTGCATTTCTGGAAAAGGATTAGGAAGAACCCAATTTTTTCAGATTTTTCTGCATTTATTTTAATAACTATTATAATACGTAATGTTTTATTACTGAATCATCTTGGCTTGGCCTCCCAATGGTCCCTGTATCTCAGTGCGTCTGTGTGATGTGCTTGACAAACAAGTCTGGTCCATGGAGGCCACACCTCACAACTTACTGGACTTGTTGCGTTGTTTTGCGGAGAACGTCCTGACACCTGAAAGCACAGGACACCTTTAGATGTCTTATGGAGTCCATGCCACGACAGGTCAGAGGCTCAGCAGCACCAGGGGGATCTACACATGTAGGCAGGTGGTGTTAATGTCATAGCTGATGGGTGTACAGGCCCGTGTCATTAACTTGAGTAACTGCAAATGAGAATGAATAATCAGTTCTAAATTCTGCATGGATAAAAAAAACTGAAACTGGATTTCTGGTAATAATCCTCTTCATAAATATGAAAAATGATCTCATAAATCAGCATTTGTTAATCTGCATTTCTAAATTCACAAAGCATCAAAATATGTTTGGAGTTCAGGGACTTTGCTGTAATAATTGATTACTTTCAAGTGCCCCACATACTCGAGATATGGAGGGCCTTGCTACAACACTTTATTGTGAAATGACTTCCACTTCATTTTCAGTCTTATTAAAAGGCCTCAAGATTGTCTGGATGGGGTTAATTGGAAGTGGCTAATAACAAAAACGTAACATTTTCCTCTCTAGACTGATTACATAAATAAAATAATCAACCTTAATAATAATTAACCTT
Organism: Parotocinclus spilosoma; assembly: GCA_033117975.1. Taxonomy (NCBI): domain Eukaryota; kingdom Metazoa; phylum Chordata; class Actinopteri; order Siluriformes; family Loricariidae; genus Parotocinclus; species Parotocinclus spilosoma. Next base: position 1,864,789 of record JAVSBV010000083.1, on the reverse strand, counting down.
ATTTATAATAGATGCAGATAGTACTTTCCATTGTCTCTGTCTTGGCCCATATAACGCATGACTTTATATGCATTCGCCTGCCACCTTATTAGATACACCTGTTTGACTACACAAATAACCAATCAGCCAATCACATGGCAGTAGTTCAGTGCATTAAGGCATGTGGACATGGTGAAGACGGCCTGCTGAAGTTCAAGCCAAACATCAGAGTGTCGCAGATGATCAGAAGGTGATTATGGGCATGTGTTATCATGTGCATGTGTTTCTCAAATTAATGAACTAGAGTTACCATAGAATCGAATCAGAATCTGTTTACTTTATGCCAGCATGGCTTGCGTTGCTGAAATAGACAAACACTATTAAATGCTTTATTAATCCAAATAAATCTATACTGCTCACGAAAATGTAATATCCCCTCGTTTTGTGAGTATTGCATACAGCCTTTTGTATTGTCCTATTCATGTCATTTTGTGCCGATGCAGATCATGACTACATGTTTCTATCGTCTGTGCTGGAAAGTAACTAGCCCGCATTTGTGCTCCTTCATATTTAGCAGACAGACAGAGCGGACTGTGGACTCTGGGATGGAAAATGGAGAATGACAACGCAGGAGGAAGTCAGCATCTGCAGTCGGGCGTGATTGTCGGGGTCCAGTCGGAGACAATCACATAATGTATCATTCATATTGCTGGAGCGCCGCTGTTACAGTCCTCGTTCTCGCCATCCTTGCTCGGGCATGAATAAGAACCCGACAAACACTCCCCGTCGTCACATTCCAAACCCATCAGTCTCTCAACATGGCTGTCCCTCAATTTGTCACCTAGTGGACATGATTTCTGACTGACTGACACAGCAAGACACACACACACACACACACGTTTAGGCACTTACATATTGCTACGGCATATACATCATAGAAACGCAAACGCTAAGGAGGTTTTTTAAAAAAAAGCAGAGGGATATCAGTGGGGGAGAAGGAAAATTACGGATAATTTCTCTCTCAGTGTGACAATTATTAATTTGAAAAAAAGTATTAATGTTTAATTTGTACACACTGTACAATCAAAGTAAGACGAAATATAATTCTGGATTTCTTGACCTCTATTTTGTCTAATGAATGCGGGCGTTCTTTATTTCCCCCTAGTAATGGCCAAAAATGATTCTTCATTTTAAAACCTAATCACAAGCCACCATTAAAGCTAGGTGCGGGATATTGCCAGAGCTTGTGGCTGATTATCATTCTGAATGAAAGGACTGTTTGGTGCTGTCCCATGGGGCAAGGAGTCATTCTTCAAGGTGACGCATTTCACAAGAGGAATACATTTGCGATTTGCAATTGAAAGGAGTCAAATATACATGAATCTCCAGCACCGGTTGGGACAGAGAGATCCCCACGTATATTCCCAGCTGCCTGGACTGCCCAGATCCTTTCTACGAGAAGGCCAAATCTGTTTGCACCTTTAATCTCACTGAAATATTATTGATGGCAAGACCACATAAATGGACAAACAAACTCATAGGACTGAATAGCGGACCTGTCTGAAGTGGGCTGCAGGTAGGACGGAGCCGAAAGGCCAAAACGACGTGCAAAATTAACGAGTCAGCCGAAATCTCATTTGGACGCAGGAAATGTTATTGACATTCTAAACTTGAGCTAGGTTCAGGGTTAGAGGAGAGAAAATTTGCACGATGAGCTGAATGAGAAAATCCTATTTCAGTCTACAGCAAGCTCCGGCTGAGAAAAATTGGCAAATCATAGAGTAATCACCTTATCCATCATGGTAATCCCGCAGATACACATGGGGCTTTGGGCTGCGAGATCCTTCCCCTCATTTTCAAGAAAGTTATTCACTCTGGGCAGCACAGGTATTCACCACAGGCTTTTGTGGAAGATCTGGGATGCAGAAAGTAATGGGGTAATATGATTAGGTCGAAGCTAAGGTCCTAGTTTCCTAAACGTGTATGTGCAAATATTAAAAAATGTCAAGAAAGCTGCAAAACAAGCATCACGCCAGACGTTACTGATACATGATCGTGCTTGTTCAAACTGGACTTAATCATTTCATTTACTACTTGATGCCATGCACCGAAGGCAGAAACGCTGCCTGAAAAGAAGAATGCCAACGTCGTTGTGCTCATCCGTTTTAATTGTCACCGTGAGCTTTACTCGAGCAGATCTTCTCCCAACTCACATCAGCAGAATTCACTCAAGAGGGCAAGGCCCAAGCATGACCACCTAAGCACCCCTGGTGGGTCACCTTGCAAAGCAGTCTGGGACTCTTCTTACAGATAATCAGGCTTTCTCTGAGCCAAACCGAGCTTAGAAACGGGTCCTTATCCCCCAGCAGCCCCAACCCTAAAGAGCATAGTTCAGAAAATAAGCAAGAGGTCAGCTGACTTTGCAGCTTGCTGCTTTAATGTGTCATAAATAATGTCAGAGGGTGGAATCGCAATCAAGTCCAGCAAGCCCCCCCCCCCACCCATCAAGCATGCAAGCATGGAAAAGGATTCTTGCGCAAAGCGTTAAATCCATTACCTTTAATAATATCAGGCTGCAGATGGTGGCCATGCTTATGCTAACAGGGTAGTCTCCTTTCCAAACGATAACATGATTGGCAAACATTTATTACCCAAAGTAGGGCCGCATAAAAACAAATAGAAAACTAAAGAAAAAGAATGCTCTTCTTGAACAGACTGAGAATAGGAGCGTAAAAAATGCCTGACAGTCCACAAGCTTTATGTTAATCTTTAGTGGTCTGGTTATCTGCAAGAAAACATATTTACTTGTTTTTTTTTCCCCCAGAAAATAATCTCACAAAGCAGCAAGCATGAAAAATCAATAGGTAAAATGGGGTAATGCTTTTCTGGGTCACATCTGAATATATCTTTCGGAGCTATTGATTTGTTTCTTGTGTGAACCTGCCTCGGACCATTCTTCGTAATTAACGCAGGGGGGAAATTAAATTCGGAGAGGGAACTATTACACATGTGGCCAGTTTTATTGGCTGGAAAAATGAAGTAGCGCTATGATAAAGAGGGGGAGGAGCCTTTCATAAGTAAGATTTATAATCGGACTCGTGGAATGGAGTAAATTAATTTCGTGATATTAAACTCAACCTTTAACCTGCTCTGCCTCTGATTGCCATCCAGTCCAGGCAGATAAAGGAGTCGCTGATGGAGGATGGGGGGAGTGCGGGACAGGAGTGGGAAAAAAAAGATTGAAAAACTGATGATATTTCTCCTGTGCACTGTGCTGCACATATCTGTTGCCCATACATGATTTTTCAATTATTTCAGCCCGTGCAGGTGTGCAGGACCGACTGTGAGAGAGGCCTGTTCCAGATGAGCAAACATTAGCGTGTACGTCTCTTCTTTAAATATTCCACAGCGTGAAGCACGGACTTCATCATTTCCCCCCACATCTCACACCTCCCATATCACACAGTCTTAAAAACAGGCAACAGCATATAAATACAACGGCACATGTTTAATATATACAGGATGGAAGCCAGGCCACTTAGTTTGGTGCATTCCTCACCTTTCTAGTGTAGAGTGCAGACCCACTACCTCTCTCTCTCTCTCTCTCTCTCTCACACACACACACACACACACACATCCTGGCAGAATAAAGTGTTAGGTTACATAGACATGAGAGCTTGCTCCAGTACGGTCCTCTGAAGTTGACAAAGATGGAAACGGTGCTTGAAATTCAGAGGGTTTCTGAAACCTTCAAGCTTTCAATAATTCATTTTATATCTGTAAGAGGAAAAGGCAAGAGGGGGAAAAAGTGAGAAAGAAAACCTAGAATGGTCTGAACCAAAGAGCCGTGAGGTCTTTGAGCGGTTACCTTCACTCCATTAAACAGAAACAGAGCTGGCAATAAATAGCTCATTATTTGGTCCAGCAGCTTATTCTAGTGCCCAAGCTCAAACTTTATCCTCAGACTACCGGCAAGACTGTCTGAGTTTAATTACAGCAAGAAAGATGCATTGCTCAACACGCAACCCACTGATGTGGCACACAGAGCTTTATTTATAATTACTGATGCAGCCATGTTCCCTAAAGCAAATCAAACTAGACTTCTAGTGATGTTTTCCCATATATGGAGAAATGTATGTTAACAAGGTCTGTTACATAATCACATGACTTGAGTTATTTAGAACAATAGGTAAATTACGTATAGCGGTTAAAATCGTTGTTTGGCTACAGTCTCATTTTTTGCATTGAGAATGATGACCTTATATGACACAACTGATTTAGAATTATACTATAATTACTATATACTATATATTACTATACTATAATACACCTGGATTCCCTTGATAAATATGCTTTATCTTAAAACTCTATAAAGAAAAAAGGCACACAAGCCACATCTTCTTTCTATACAGTGACTGATCGATGCATTTTCAGTACTGTATTGGATAGACAGTGCCCCAGTAAAAATAAAAGTCCTGCCTTTGGAGCTCTACTTGAGTGAAAGTGTAAAAGTTCTTGCCTTTTAATTGTACTCAAGTAACAAAAAGTCAAAGTAGGGTTTTTATGCTTTTCAACCACACAGACAGTGTACCGAAACAACGCTCCTTTTAGGACCTACAGGTGCTACATGGTGAGATAAGATTACCGAGGCCAATACAGTACTGATACTAACAAAAACAGTGCTTGAAGTGCATGTGCAATATGAAACTAACAGTACAAACAGTGCAACAAAGCCGAATAGTGCAGGCCAAAAACATGCAGGGTGTAAACCGATCCACAACCACGTCTACATTGAGGTAGATGGGTGAAGCAAAATGACCATGATACTGTCAGTAAAAAGTGCTGGACAAAAGACACCAGTGTCACTCTAGGTTGGGGCTGTGCTACAAAATCGATAGAGCAATATTAATTCTGGCAATATGCTACATCAATTTGAGCTTTTTCAGCATTGGTTTTAATTGTGTGAACAAGGTATTTTAAAATAGTAAGGTATTTTAGTGAGGTATTTGTCCGCTGAATTATTATCAAGGTGATGTGATGTATTAAGATACTAGGAATGTACACACTAACTTATTTTTCAGCTGTTTTTATATTGTCACTGGAATATATGGAAACACCCTTTTTCTATACTAGGGCTTTTTCTACAGGTACTGATGTATACATAGAGCACATTTCAGTTTGGGTTGTCATTTAACTGGCAGCACAGGGTGCAAGACATGAATGAACTCCAGACAGGGACACAAGCCTTTGCAGGGTACACACACACACACTCACATGAGGTTGTGGTGGCAAAGTGGATGAGGTACAGGACGTGAAACCAGAAGGTCTAGGATTCAAATCCTCACCTGCTGGGTCCTCGAGTAAGAACCTTATACCACAAGTGCTTTGATTGTAAGATTGTTAATCTGCCCTGGATACAAATGTTTGCTAAATGACTAGATATAGATTTAAGTCTGCTGAAATTTACTTCTTTGAAATGTGGGCTGAACCCGAAGTATTTACATTTACATTTACATTCACTGCATTTAGCAGACGCCATTATGCAGAGCGACTTACAACTCATAAGCAATGGTGGGTTAAGGGCCTTTCTTAAGGACCCAACTGTAGCAGCTTGGCAGATGTGGGATTTGAACCCTGGACCACCAGGTCCAGAGCCCAGGACCTTAACAGCTAGGCCACCGCGGTCCCACACAGAATCAATGCGTACACGGCAAGAACATCCAAAATCTACGCATAGCTACCACCACGTCGAAAACGTACAGCGGTTCCACTGGATTGTTGCACAACCATTATAAACTGAATGTCCCGATACACCCTGTAGATCATCTTAACCAGTCTTAAGTAGCCATGCTACGATCATGATCACGCCAGTCACTACGTAACCCACCACTGACACTGGAGCACTGGACAGCTTATTGTGTGGCCAGGCACCTCTCCAGTTTCTACAGTAGCCATAGACTGCAAAACGAGCCAGAACATTGACAGCATGGCCACAGCCAGTACATATCACACCAGGCCACCGAGAGCAGCCCTTTTTGTGAAGTGGCTATTAGTGCAAACAGTAAATCAAAGTCACTTCTTATCTCATCCTTGTGTCCTTCTAGAATATTCATCAATGATATTTCAAAAGTGTTTCTGATTCTGTATTGTGGGGTTTGGGGGGGGGGGTGGGGGTTAAAGGAATAAACTCATCCTGGCATTTAAAGCAAAATAATTCCGTCTCTTTTTTTATGTGACATGCTCAGTCGATAACATTCATAATTGATGGCTCTCTGGAACGCTCCGGGCCACATTAAGTTTTATTCCACGCTGTTCGTCAATATCCCTGACCAGGTAGATTTCATTATTGACAAGTGCTGCCCACATTGTGTTGTATAATTAAGTTCAACTTCAAAACTTCAGACTGTTTTTCTTCCTCTCCCCCTCAACACCCCCCCCCACCCCCCACCCCAAAGGCCCTCACGCGCTTCGACAGGAAGTGTTTGAAATGACCGCTTGGTGCTCTTAATTTAAACTGCCGTTTCATTTCACTCTGTAGGTGTCTATTTTATTGTTAAAGGTCACCCTCATTTGTCCGAGCCAACAAAGGCGGCCCTTAAAGTTGCCAGAGCTTTTTGATAGACAGTGGTCTTGTGTAAGCGATGGCCTTAAGGACAGATATGCCACTGTGAGCTTCTCTCTCTCTCTCTCTCTCTTTCTCTCTCTCTCTATCCACACAGAGAGAAATAGCAGATAACAAATCACGCGCCGCACTTCTCCTCCTGGCATGATTGACGACTTCACAGAGGGCGCAACTTTTCAATGTCCTCAGATTAAAAAATGTTCAAACAAATGAGGGCTAAAAATACTTGCATGGGGTGCTGGGGGACAGCAAGCACTCACACCTACCTTGAGGAGGAGAAACGTTCAGAGAAAAGCGTTTTGATTCCAGTAAAATCTGAATGTTTCTGCCCATTTTCAGCCTTTTCCTGATAAGACCTATCTGGAATGCACTGGTGAAGTGGCTCTGTGATTTAACATTCATGATGGTGGAGGCAGGGGTGATATATAGCTGGTTATTAAAAAAGTTTGATTTTATAGGTATCACATGACCTCAGCATATATGACCTCTATTTTCACAAATGGCACAGGTCTCTTTTTTTAATAGAGTGGCACTGGGCTATATATCAAGCTCATGCTCGTAGATAAAAACACCAACAACTTGACTAATATCTTCATGTTTTCAACATGCCTTTTATTTATACCATGGGAAAAGAAAGTAAATACATGACAACACTTCAAAAAGCCCCAAAATGTCCCCCCGAATTTAACCCTGTCAGGGACAGGACTGTTTCTTACTTGTCATACTGGGGTGCAAACAGAATTTAGAAGGGCACCCATCTGCTTGCCAATCAATCCTAAACACAACTGTGCATAAAAACACATTTTTTACACATTTGCAGCATTTATTAGACGCCCTTAGAGCGACTTACAATTAATACAGTCTTACAATCCAAGCAATTGGCTTGTTCAGGGACCTAACTGTGGCAGAGGTGGAATTTGAACCCTGGACCTTCTGGTCCATAATCCAGTACCTTAACCACTAGGTCACCACAGTATAGACTTAGTACAAACAGGTTAAGTCATTTAATACTAAAGTGGGCGTCACTCTTCAATGAATAAGACATTAAGAATAAATGGACACTATTTTTTATTAATTGTATTCATTTTTTATATGAACATAACTAATTTAATAAATGTGTTCGCTCTAGTGGTCTAATACTTTTGGTAGGTTGTGGATATGGTTGAAATGGAAAAACATATGACTGTGCTATCATTGTCCATTACTCCATACATTAAATGTAAGAAACTTGTTCTGACTTTAAGCAATAACAGCTCAAGCTTTTGAAAAGATTCTGGGGCATTATGGGAAATGTAGTAACTGTAGAAAATCTGTACGGTGCATCCTGCAGCTCTGCTCAGCAGTCCAAGATCAAATATGCCTTATACTGCCCTAATTATAGTGGGACATGTGCCCCAGTAAAGTGGGTCTAATGATGCCCCTGGTCAGGGGTGCCTGGTAGAGGGGAGGGAGTAAACATGAACAGGATGGCAGTCCATCGCAGGACCCAGTAAGGGATACTGTGGCCACACTGTGGCTGCTCCCCCCGAGCGTCCCTGTTTCATGTTGACGTCAGTAATAACCTCCAAGCAAAGTACAATATCTTTCTTGAGAGATGACTGATAACCTCCTGATCGTTGCACTGAAGACACTCAGAGAACAAAAACAAAATGGTAAACGATGACTATGAAACGGCACGCGACGCACTGAAAGCGTACAAAGCGCATAATCGAATCAGCACTAATCACATTATGCGTTATACCCTCGTAGAAAGGAACAACAAGAGAGCGTTTGAAATATAATGCTCATAGAGAGAAAATCTAAAAAGAACTCGATGTGCAAAATTCATATGAACGCAGCATTACGAACTCAAGTCCAGTAATTGAAAATGACAGAGACACACAAAGCATCAATCACGGCTGACCTTTCACGGCTTTATTAGGATGGGCTGAGAGATCTGAGAGAGCTCCACTTCATCACGGCCACGGACTCAGACACATGGTCAAATCAAAGCACCGCTCTACGCACACTCACAAAGCACAGAGCTCGTTTGGGGCAAAAAGGGGCCTGATAAAGCCTAATGATACCTTCAAATAGTTTGTGGTGCATGTTGTTTTTGCATTAAAATAAACCCATACAAGCAAGTCATTTTGTCCCATCCATCCCTGTTTCTGATGTATCTTTGCACAACTAATCCTAATACAGCCATTCCTCGGCTTACGACTGATGGAGAAAAAGGTTCACAAACTTTCAAGCATCACTCTAGTCCTTTGAGCAGTTTCCATATGTGAACGTAACAGCACAGCTATAATGTCTAACGAAAACAAGGTGCAAAAGTTTTAGGTCACCACTAGATTTGTTGTATCATGACCCTATATAATACAGTCGAATCCGGTTAATGGGACCACATCGGGACGTAATGGTTTTGGTCCTAATAACCGGCTGGTCCGATTAAACAAACATAACCTATGTTACAAAATGGGACGTGCTATGTAACATATTAAATGTTTATAAAATCTTTATTGTACAATTTACACGTATAGCGAACATACAAACAAGAACTACTGTTACTTACCAACTTTGTTCAAGTTTTTTGAAACGATCTACAACACAATGTATAGGTACTCAGCATGCAAAATTCTATAAATTCAATGCTAAATTCCAGTTAACGTTTAAAGAACTTATCCAGTGTGATCTGACGTGCTTTTGCTGTAGCTAAGTGGCGACTTGTGGCTTTTTTGTAGTAAATGGAAATGTTAAGCAAAGACCTGTAGGTGGCAGTAGAGGGCTGGGGAAAAACTCGGGAGCGTTGTAGTGATGCCAGAGACGAAGAGTTTCTTTGGTAACCACGCATATTACATATTTCTTATTCGCTGTCACATTCTTTGGTCCGAGTAAGCGGAATTTTGGTCCAAATAAACGAATAACATTACACGTATATAATAGCATTTGATTCGGTACTTTAGGATTTGGTACGAATGAGCGGCTGGTCCCATTAACCGGTGGTCCTAGTAACTGTAATTTGCGTCAACAAGCAGTTGAACAGATGTACCTAATGTAGTGGCTAGTGAGTGTAGACTGGCCTGTGTGTGAGCAAAATACACAGTTATGGCATCAATGCATCCCTAATTGTGTCACTCCTAAAAAGAGAAGATTAAACTTTGCAATAAGGCAGGAAAAGGCAGTTATACGTATACTGACCACATGTCTCTGGGACAAGCACAGCTCCACCATGATCCATAGCTGGCTCTTCTTTCCGAACATCTACAAAACACATGAGTACAACAGCTATATGTCTGGACAATTGCAAATATTGTGCATTCACAGTTTCTGCTGGCAAACCTTTAAAATAAAAATATACTCTCAAATCTTTTCTGCTATACTAACCAGGGAGCGGTTGTGAGAGCTGTTTTTCAGCATAGCGGACGTGGCTCTTCTGTCGCTTTCGCTTCATCTTGTTGACTGTGGGAAAGGACATCGGCTGCACTGGCGAGTCTGGGATCATGCCTTCTTCTGGCTCTGAGACTGAGGTGTGCAGGGATCTAAACGTGCGTTATCACAACACTAAAAACGCATTCATGAACGAAGCAACGTGTGTATCTTACTGATCGTACTCACTCTGAATGCAGTCGCTCTAACTGAAGACGTAGCTTCTTGTTTTCTTCTTTAAGCACATCTCGCTCAGCCACTGAACAGCAACATACAACAAAAACATTCATGCAAAATGATACAGAAAATGTTTTAACTTGATGTCTGACTTCTTAATTTAATAATACAATCAATATTTAAAAAAAAAAAAAAAAAAAAAAGAGACATCCAGTCAAATCCGGTTAATGGGACCACATCGGGACGTGATCGTTTTGAACCTAATAACCGGCTTTTCCGATTAAACGAACATGCCCTATGTTAAAAGACGGGACGCATTACATTAAATGTTTATTAAACCTTTATTGTGTGATTTACACGTATAGTGAACGTACGAACAAGAACTACTGTTACTTACAAACTTTGTTCATTAAAAAATAAATTTTGCAACCAAGTTTTTCGAACCGATCTACAACACAATGTATAGGTACTCAGCATGCGAAGCATAATACTATAAAAAAAAACAAGTTCTTACTAAATTCCAGTCAATGTTTGGAACTTATACAGTGTGATCTGATGCGCTTTTGCTGTGGCTAAGTGGCTTCTTTCTTTGTAGTAAATGGAAATGTTAAGCAAAGACCTGTAGGTGGCAGTAGAGGGTTGGGGAGAAACTCGGGAGTTTTCGGGTAATAATGCCAGAGACAGAGAGTTTCTTCACCGATATTACATTACATACTGTACACGTTCTTTGGTCTGATTAAGCAGAATTTTCCAAATAAGCGAATAATATTACACGTATATAACAGGATTTGTTTCGGTACTTTAGGATTTGGTCTGAATAAGCGGCTGGTCCCATTAACCGGAATCGACTGTATATAAAAGAGAACCAGAAAGTGCAGAAGATAAATTATACTCACTGAGCTCATTGACAAGCTGGAGATTATGCTGGTTTTTAAGCACAGATTGATTTTCTTTCATATGCTTTGCCGTTTCTCTGCACTGATCACAAGGTCCAGATTTTAACCTAACGAGAAAGTAGAAATAAACATGCAAAGACTCTCAAAGTATTATTTATTACGAGTGTAACCATACACTCTGTGGCTCTGCTTCTGCTTGTAGAAGACTATACAGAAAGTAAATGTTAAACACTTGATAGATTAGAGATTATTTAAAAGCCTCTCATATGGCAAATGGAAATCCTTCATAGCTGTCAGTAACCTGGTGAGACAGAGTGCTTTTGAAAATCAAGAGTGCCCAAGAAACAAAACATTTTTATTTGGGCAGTGTGATTTTGTAAGACACAATACAAGATATATTGTGTCTAAAAATGTTATTACAAAACAAAAATAAAGGTTTCTTGTTTAGAAAAGAAAGCCTCTTTTGAAAAAGTGTTACTTTGTATGTATACCAGCCAACATGCATTTGTTTATTGGACAAATGCTATTTGGCCATTTTAGTTACACGCACAGTTGTGTTACCTACCTTACTTTATGCACTGCATTCTTTCATATATACGTTTTCATTAGGCATTAAAAATAAACAGAAATGCATGCACTATTTCTTACAGGTGAGCTGTATAAAGTACCTGCTCTTCAGAACATTGACAGTCTCTTGCAAAGCTTTTTGTTGTTCACGCAAATGCTGATTCTTGTTATAGAACTCCTCCAGTCTTTGTGCATCACTAATAGAAAGAGACCATTTTATATTAGAGAATTAGAACAGTAATGAGAAATAAAACACATGTTAAAAAGAAAAGTGTTTTATTTTGTTCTTGCTAAAAGGTACATCAACTGAACAATATTGTAAAAAGAACACACTGCACATGTACACACAAGTGAGGGTGGGACCCAGCACATGCTCACACGGTCTTCCAGGGGCCAGGTTTTGTATCCCTTGGGTTCCCTGCTCCAGATCTTGGTGCCTGTGTGTGCTATTGGACCCTTCTTTTGGTCTCTCAGGCACAAGACCCCTTACTTTTGGGTTTCTTTTAGGTAAGGCCAGACTTTTTTAATTGCTTGTTCCTCGGATGTCCTTACTTAGGAATCTACTGAGGAGGGGAAAAAAATATTTAAAAATATATTTATTTTTTAGCAGTTTACAATTTCTGGAATCAAATGTGTAATTAATACAAGGAAGGAGATAGAAATAAAATATTTTTTTATTTAAAAATAAAATGTATTTAATCTACAATTTAATTTAAGTGAATCTGGGGGGGAAAAAATGTAATGAACAGAATAATACCGTTGGCTCTGCACCGGAAGGCGGAAAAAGCTAAAGGTTTTTTTTAAATTTATTAATTTTTTTTATTTCAACCAACAGTACTGTGGCAGATCCGTGAAACAAGCAATAAAAAAAGGCTTGCCTAATATTTATGCATACATCTAGAATATTCTTAAGTGCTATTTAAGCACTTTAGCAACTATTCGTTGCCCGTCATTGTTGTAACTGACTGGAAAACCAAAATATTCCCACACAGGAGATATGAGGGTGATTTTGGTTGTTCCAGATCAGTCTTGTTCTCTCCGTTAGCCATTTCACAGTCAGCTAATCGTCCAGCAGGCTAACCAAAACAGTAGCATGACGTTTCCCCCCCCCCCCCAGTAGCTCGAATCACTGTTTGGGGCGTCGTCATAATAACACACCTGTTATACACCGTGTCAATAGATGTTGTATGAAACTACAGTACGCCTCAGAACTCTCTCCTGCTCTGCAGATAGCTACAACTCTGTAGCGCGGCTTCAGAAACAGCGCAGCAAATAATTTTTTTTTAATGTGTTCGATTCACAGGTCGTACCGTATCAAAACCCCCGTATCAAAACAAATGAATATTACCATGTGTATTGTGACACCACTAATATACATACATACATACATACAGACACACACACACGTTTTATACACAATAGATAAAGACATGTTCTCATCTTTATACTTACAAACAACGCTCTTTTCTCAGTTTATTTACCTTGGACTGCACTTCTGTAAGGAAAAATCATAGTTACAATTCGCAAAAAATATCATAAGATATATAATTATTCAAGCTTGTGAGGTAAATACTTGGTAAATGGTATCTTATTTTAATCATAATGACATCAGTTTATAATAAGAGAAAAACATCTAATAATGTATAGCACAACAAATAGTACACAGCATTAACCCTATTATCCAAATTCCCAGCAAATGTGGTATTTTAAGCCGTTTACCCACAAGCTGACCCACTATAATAACAAATAGGGGACACTCCGAAAAGCTATTGTAGTCTTTAGCACTAGAAGAAGCAGCTAAAAGACAGCAGAAGGTGTGTGCACCTGCCCAAACCCAGTAGCCCTATATTAGGGCTATATAATATATACATATATTAGGGCAGTGTCACTGGAAATAGGTGGGGTTTGGTATATACTTAAGCTGTACCAACACTCTGCTCATTATTCGATTTTATTTAAGGCACTGAGGTAAGAGTCAATTACTTTACCATTGTGCTTGTCATTTCTGAAGTGTAAACAACGGAAAATGAAGTATGTTTTTTCCGATCCGCTTTTAAACAAACAAAAACTCCCCAGCATTTATAAAAGACCAGAAACACAGGTTTCAAATTGTAAATAAAAATGCTCTATTGTTGCTTCACCATATTGTATATAAGTGAATGCATCAGTGCTTTGAATTCAATGTGGGGCAGTTACAGGGAAACAGTGAAGAGAACACAGCAATGGGGTGACATGACAAAACTCAGGTGTGCTGCTGCATTCTGAATCAGCTGCAGAGGACTGATTGTACACATGGAAAGACCAGACGAAAGAGAATTGCTGTAATCTACAAAGCGGATTCCAAAAAAGTTGGGACACTAAACAAATTGTGAATAAAAACTGAATGCAATGATGTGGAGATGG
>JAVSBV010000083.1:1793324-1809078 GCA_033117975.1 Parotocinclus spilosoma | reverse complement strand
TTCATTATAGACTGAATTCATTCAAGCCCTACGATGTTACCCAAACATTCTGCAAGTTCTACCGCTAAAATAGTGTAGAAATACTTCAATATAGATTTTCGTTTATCGCGGGTGGTCCTGGAACGTAACCAAGGGAAAACTGTACGGTACTGATACTTTATTCTCCATAATCTAATTATTATTGTTTCTTTATTACAATACAAATATTGTATGTATAATTTAAAATCAGTACAAAAAAACATCCATAGCCTACAGTTGCATGTCTTGTGTGACTTCTCCTTAAACAATGGCAGACATTTTTGGAGGTTAGCAGCTAACAAACCACCTTTTCAGAAGAGGAACAGTAAATTTGGGTCCAGTAATATTTAGGAACAGAAGTTTTGGGGCTCCTGTACATTATGTGTTCATTATACCATTGCTAAAACAACAAATCGAATGGTGGCCTAAGACTTTTGCACAGTACTGCGAATGATTATTTTTTTTTTAATTATCGTATCAACGTATTTGTGCTTCAGAAACGCGGAAATACTTCTCGCCTATGGACTTGAGGAAGTAGATGAGCCTTGACCATTATTTTCATAAAGAACAATGAAGACCTGTAATTGCAAGAATGCCAATATTAATTTATCTTTCAAAAATCCATAAAGCCATTAAGAGCATAATTAAAAAGATCAGTTACAATGCCAAGGAAAATTGTATTTTTTTCCACAAGTGACTGTGAAACTTAATTCATGTTTGCTCGGCACAAAAGTCCCGAACAAAAACACTAACTTTGAAATATTAATCCAATCTTTCTTATTGATCAAAATTCAACACACAGGCACATGATCATGCTTCATACATACATGCATCATTACACCCTTGTGCAATTACACAGGTTCATTACCTTCCCGAGCGCATTAACACAACAGAAGATGACAAAGGATGCTACCGGGTAGAGAAAAATTCGAATGGCACTCTAGCCAGGGGCTAAATCTGTGGCTTTTATATCTCCTGCCATTGCTTGGAAATGTATCTAATAAGACTAATAGGTCTGCTGCATAACAGATGTCAGTTAGAGAAATTGACCCCAACATCTAATGTCATTTTGAGATACATCCGTGAAAGTTCTCTCTCAGAAACCTTTTTGTCTCTTGGTGAAACAAAAACCAACATGGAATGCTAGAGGGATATGAATCTTCCCAATCCCCCATCATCGCATCTCAACAGTTTGATCCACAACTTATTTCAGCCCTGGATATTAAGCAATTTTCCTGGGCCTTTAATGGAATTTGAGTCCCTGGGGTTGAACCTTGACGAGATGGCCACTACTTTACATTACCCAGTCAGGTATGGTACGCTCTGTTCACATGCCTTTCCCTCAGCCCATCGGGATAAATAATAAATGAAAGCGGTATTTGAGTTTTCGAATCATCCAAAGGGTCAGCAGCCCATCCTCCCCCTCAAGTTTGAGGGATGTGTAGTTCAGCCTCACCATGCTAAAGGTTAGCTATTCGGACCAGCACCACGGTTTGGGAGTCGAGTTTAGAACTTCTCGCTGTGAAGCCATTGAGGGACTTTTTATGGTTGACATCCTCGCCCTTTCTCTCCAGGGCAGAGCTGAGGTAAGAAAGGGGGAACACACAGAGGAAAAGTTAGTGTCCTCTCACAGCATCTGTTTGGTACTTTCTATCGATTTTGGTTTTCACAAGCCTATAATCTTGAAGGCTTGTAACAAAGGACGGGGGTACATTTCTCTTATTTGTTCAAATAACTGAATTGACTAAATTCAAATGGGGCAAAAAAGTGGGCAGTGGGAAATTGAATCAATGTGAACAATACAGGCAGGATTTGTTTCCTAAATAGCCCATTTTGCCTAAACAATTGTAAATGATTTATTAAGCTATAAAACTCAACACAGGGCATTTTTGCAAAAAACAAACAACAAAAAAAAACAGAAACCATTGCTGTTTGGTAATTGAATGAAGGCAGTTAGATTAGCCACTCTGGGCATGCTTTATATGGCTCCATGAAATTTTATACATCCCATTCCATCTTAAGGCAAATTAATGAAAATGACCAGCCCAGACATACAAGGGCTTAAGTTTGAAAGAACCTTAATGATTATTCTCAATAAAACTGAGTCAACACTTATTTAAATCAATACTCTATCATTTCTTTAATCTGTTTATTTTGATTGTGATTCTGAAAGCAGCCCGTCATAAGGTAGATATCTCAGCCCCGTGTTGGTTATTGACTCAGTTGTACTGGGTCAGCTGTTTTTTTCCAATGCTGTCTTTGCTATTTTTGGAAAAGCTCATCAGCTAAGGCCCACCAATTATTTGTACTTGTATTTAATTAGGCTCGTTCTTATAGTTACTCGAACCACCGAGCATTACATGTGATTGAGTTATGTGACCTTGCTTAACCTATTCCGTCATTTGTTTTGGGGCCAGCCTGAACTGAGAAGATTGCAATCGCTTCAGTGGAACAACAGAACGACTATTACACTGCACGCAGAAACCGAACGGATCACTTTATTCCAATTGAATTATCGTCCGAGGATCCGTTGGGAAATTAAAAACAAGAATACATGTTTTATGTTTGAGCTTTTTGTACATTCACAGGGATACGAGTTTAATTTGCGATCACGTACGCTGCATTTACATTAAGGCATATAGTCTGAGAAAATTTGTGAAAATGTTTTTGTTTTGCTTTTTTTTATTCTCCCCAGGATTGCCTTTCTGTTCTTCATATTAAATCATATAATCAAATTAATTAACATAGAAAGGTGAATTTAAAAAAAACAAAAAAAACCCATAGATCTCAGAATTGATTCGTATTATCAATGCCCCGAACTAAAAGCCCTCAAGCATTTCTGGAGGCACTTAAAGACACTTCACAAGACGCTCTTTGGAATATTGTGAAATCATGTTTTGATATCACACTTTGTACAAACTTGTCGAGTCCATGCACGGTATGAACTTTGTATATACAAAATCCTAATCCATTCTTATATCCTTTTTAATTAGAAAAGAACCAGGCAAATAAATAAGAATTACCAGCACAGACATACAAGGGCCCAAGTTTGAAAGTTGGAGTCAACACTTATTTAAATTAATACTATATCATTTATTGAAAAATTTTTTTTGCATGATGTGAATTCTGTATATTAAATTTTTTTTATCATATCTGAAACTTTTGTTGCTCTGAATTTGTTATACTGATTATATAATGTGTAATTAAGCACACTGTATTTCATTAAGACTAAAATGCGAAAACATTTTGGTTCCCTACTATACATGCCACTTTATTAGGTACACACGATTGTTTCAACACTAGAAGAAGCACTTTGTGGTTCTAATTACACACTGAAGTTTATTTAATTGTACACATACTTTGTTAGACCCCTTTACTCTGTTGTCCAGTGGTCAGGACCAGCGCAGATCGGGTACTCTGTGGGTGGTGCATCATTCTCAGCACTGCAGTGACACTGACGTGATGGTGTGTTAGTGTGTGTTGAGCTGCTATGACTGGACCATACACAGCAGTGCTGCTGGAGTTATAAACACCTGAGCATCACCGTTGGACTGAATCTAATACACAGACCAAAAATGTCCAGCCACCAGCATCTTGTAGGCAGCATCCTGCGAGCACTCATGGAGGATTAGAGGCTGCCTAACAAAAAAAACACGGCAGCACTGTTGGGTCTGCTCCAATTGTACCAGCGCACCACCACCACATCAGTGTCACTGCAGTGCTGAGAATGATCCACCAACCAAACAGTACCTTATCTGTGCTGGTCCTGTGGGGGGTCTTGACCATTAGAGAATAGAGTAAAGGCATAAACACTTATGTAAAGATTATATATGCAGAGTGATTTATAAGTGAAACTGATAAAAGCGAGTCATGATAAGTGTCGAAACAAGAAAACGTACCTAATAAAGGGAGCAGTGAGTGCGTATGACTCCTATATCTCAGATTTGACAAAGTTTAAACATGTGCTTTGCTTCTCAAACTAGGCCCAGACAGAAAAGACAGAAAAACTTTGCTGCTCTGGGAATACCGGCTCTCCCACGCATAACGAGTGCTCGGGATACCCGACGTGGTTAACAGAATTATTTGAAACTCAGGGGGGCAGGAGGTCTTACGTGTACCCATGCTGCATTACTGGCAGAAGCTCTCTAAGTTGCATGGAAAACCCAGTTTATATTCCCACAGATGTCTAACAAGCAGAGGATATGGTCCGGGATTATAGACAGGGCCAGATCAATAGCCTGCTGTCTCAGAGGCATCAATATAGATTATGAATCACAGCGAGGAAGTAGTGGGAGATGGCTGGTGCTGGCAGCTCTGAGGCACAATGTGTGTGTATGCATGTGTGCGAGTGACTTAGCATTGCTTTAATAGACTCTCTGTTTGGCCAAACACACACCACGGCGCGTTCTGCAACCTTTTTGCATCCGTCATGTTCTGATTCCTATTGACGGAACAAGGCGCTGGAGCCACAATCCAAAAAAAAACGGTCCAAATGATATTAGATTTCTCTCTCCCTCTCGGTCCTTTCACTCTCTTAGCACTACGTTTGCCAGTCTTACAAGCTCTTGTGTACAGTTCGATACCACTTGACTCGCTCAAATCAATGGCCTGATGTAAAGACTCACCTCCAAGTTCTTGACATCAGCATGCCCCAACTTGTGAAATCTCAATGCGAAGCGGAAGAATCGGGGTTCGGTGTAAATCCGCGACTTTGCGTTCCGCGCAACGGCGAATTACGCCAACAAGCTTCGCGTCAACGCCGAGCACTTTTCGCGCGTCAGCGACCCGTGCGTCGTGACAAGCCAGAACATGGTTACTTAAGCACAAACTAAACGTTGTATCTTCCTCACCCGAGCACCGGAGGAACAGCTAGTAGTGCAGCAAACCTCGGCTCGTTACCTGAAAGATTGGTATTGAATACCTGTCAAAGGTTAACGGCACCAGAGGCTGCCCTGCCTTCACTCAAAAGGAGGGAATGAGGTCACTGAGAGAAGGCTGCGAAAATCAAACGTGGACACGCACAGCCTGAGAACGCTCATGCATAGGCTGGTTGGATCCAATTAAACGGGAAACGATTGTAAATAAGTGCAGATGGCCTCGAAGCGTTCAAGGTTTCGCCAAACAGAGATGAGGAAGCCAAACCCAAGTTGGAAACGCAAACTCGGTGCATTATGTAAACGTTATGCAAAGTCGACTTTTTGAGACGGCAAAAACGCGCACCGACCCATGCTAACTCCAAAAAACGCCAGACTTCGTGTTCCAGGGCCAAGCCTCATTTTTAGTAGAAGTGCATCCCCGAGGCCTCTGAACGGGCACAGTGTTACTGGAAAAGGGTCGATCTCAGAATCGTACTTTGTCTTTACTATTGTTTTTAATTCTTGGCCCTAGCAGTAGACCGAGAATGCATTTAATGATACTCTTCTTCTTTTTTTTCTTCTCCATTTTCCACAAGGTTTGAGCGCTGTCAAGGTCGGCAGGAACACAGGACGCTGGAAATGATTAATCTGTCAATCTACAGCAAAGCTTCCTGCTGGGTGCCCTCCCTATAGCCTCATGTGCTCAGCACAGAGAATGATAGGCTGTGTATATCTGTCCTCCACGGCTACACCTTTCCACACTTCCACTCTCTAGCTGCCTGCGGTGTGATGACAGGCTAAAATGCAGCACGTAAAAATTACTCGTTGGAGCCTATTTTACATCTGCGCCGCACCTCAGACTGCACTTCCTCCCGGCTCGGCCTGGCTCGGCCATTTCACTATATACAATGATTACTGCTATTTTCAAACCAGGCGCAAAGCTTTCAGAACCATCCCATTTCTACCTCCCGATCTGTCAGTGAACGCTAAGGAACAGTAAACACGGCGCTATCGCGGACACGCAGGAGGCATTTTGGGATCGATATTATATAAAGGATCTGTATGTATTTAAAGTATGCCAAAATGGAGCATGGACCAATGAACAAGGCCCAGGCCATACGTACGTCTAAACAGGAATTCAGGCATTAGAGGAAATAAGTATGTCGAATGGGAATAAAATAGCACTATTTGGTAATAGAAAGCTAAACAAAAATATACCTTGAATAAACATCTGGAGTGAAATCCTTGCGTTCCTTATGAAGGACCCAGAAAATCACACTGTCAACTCTAAATGACACCACATTTGGCAGTAACTGCTATTTCACCAGCAACTGCTGCAGAAGTCCATGCTTTTTGATCCAGCCTCACCACTCTCCACTGACAGACCTGGTGATGAGAAGCTTTACGAATGCAGTCATTGGACCACTGACAGGCTCGTATTTGTGGTCGACCTGTCTTTTGTTGCCTGCTGTTTCTATCGCTGAGGGGAATGATAGGAACGCTCCTGGTTGCTGATCCCAGGTTCAGGTTGCGTGGGTAATCTTCTCGTCTTTCCTCTCCCCTGGCCAAGGGCTTAGGTCCTCAAACCACCAACATGAATCCTTGCTTTTGTCTCAACACAGTAACCCGACACCAGACTGCTTAATTAACATCAAGGTCCCAGACAACTAATTTATCGGAAGTCCTTTTTTTTTCTTGTTAATTCCTCCTTAGAAGAATGTGCAAATGTAATTACATGTCTAAGACATCTGAAATCTCATAATTACATGTGCCTTTCAACTACAATTACCCGTTACCTGTTAAATACATCTTTGGCCTGATTGAAAACAGATATTTAGCTTCATTTAATTGAATATTTGTGTAATTTGGTAAGAGATATGTTCAGTCCTAAACTGGTATATAGAAGTAATAGGATGTATCTATTTAAGGGCTAAACATACATTACTAGTCCTACTGGTGTTATTCCAGTCTAACAGTATATAACGGAGAGAAACAATTTTCACATTTTTTACGTAAAATCTAAATAAATTGATTACCCCTTGTTTCTCTGCTTTTCAAAAATAAGTTTCATATAGGTCACAAAAATAGAAAATAAAACTATAGAAACCAAATATGTGATAACAGACAAATTAGGAGTGGTTAAATCACAAGCCATGATAAAATTATAATTATTTTTCAGATTAATTTTCGAGAATTATTTGCAACTCACCACAACAAGCAAACAAAAAAAGAGAGATCATCTGACTATTAATGCATTTTAATCTTAACAGAAAGTGCACTTCCCAAGAAAACGTAAACATTACCACTTTCAGGTGCCTACAAAAATATATACACCGACTGACCACTTTATTAGGTACACCTCCATGTTTCTACACTCACTGTCCATTTTATCAGTTCCACTTGCCAAACAGAGTCACTTTATAGTTCTACACTTACAGACAGTCCAACTGTGTCTGCACATGCTCTGATTTCGATTGTTACTCGCATCTATGTGCAGTTGCGCTGTTCAGGTCTGCAAGCAAAGAGCCCAATGTGTTTAAACGCTACAGGGTTTCCTTCAATACAACTAAACTCTGAACTCCATGATAGCTACTGCACCAAATCACTAGTGGAGTGGGCAAACGCTAATTGCTAATCAGCACTGCGGCTTGGTAAACAAGAACAAAACTGCCCAAGATGGAGACAAATCCAGTCGGTCTTTATTAAGGCCTTATAAGATTCTCTGGGATCCAATCTGTGTCGATCAGGCATAGCAGACTGGATTCCTGAATAGGGAAATCCCTGGAGAAAGCTTGATGCTATCTGGATCAGACACACTCGCGTGTTTTTTTTTCTTCCCTCCGCTGCTCTGTGTTCACCAGGTTCTGTTCCCGCTTTAGCGAACCAATGAAACCATAATACGTATTGATTAGCTCATTACTGTGTATTATTTACTGGCTTTGGGCTCGCACTGTGCTTTAAAATCAGCACGTTAGGAGTTGTTAGTGTCAGTTGGCTGGGGGTTGCTGTGGATTTCCGGACGTCGGGGATCCACGTTCAGCTGATTCAGGGAATCTGGAGTACCTACTGCAGCTCTGCGAGCTCCCTCACAAGATTTATAGGGAAAAGGACGGAATCGGAGGCGTGATCATGATGATACGAGTTCTTCCTGTAAAGCTTTGGTTGATTGCCCCAGAAGATGCTACTGGAATTGTGTTCTATTTGGAGGTTTAAAATTGAAAGGAGGTTTTAAAAACGTGGCTAAAAAAGAACAGTTATTCAAGGTAGATTTTTCACGCATAATGGTATCGTTTGCTTGTTTACTTTACAGAGCCAATAACAGGTTTTGAGTAGACATTGATGTAAATTTACGTATTTTTCATAAGCAACCATTGGAGCCACTTCAGCACGGCCCATAAGATTCAAGTTTTGGACGGTATTTTGTAAATCTTGTATCTTGTATTTTGCTAGGTGTAAGTCACCCATTAACGAGGGAGCACTGCATACATAAACTGTGGAAAGGCATTCAGACATGAGGAACTTGCACAAAAAAGTCTCTAAACACATCAACTGTGTTTGAACAGTCTCTAGTCTGATTGTGAGCTAACGAGCTGTCTTACACACACACACACACACACAGACACACACAAACACACACACACACACACACACACACACACACACAAACTGATGTCAGACTTCAGCTTGTGGATCCACAGCTTGGAGTTTCATTTCCTATTATAAGTTATTAGAATATTAAAAGGCACTTAAATGTATAGAAAGAATAAATTGGTGCATCCTTAAAATTGCCTAAATAAGCCCCGTAAGGAGAGTGAGATGAAATGCTTTATAAACGGTGAATGGTGACAGAATTCCAAATCTCAGAGAAAGCAATGTAAATTAACCTTCTGCATTTAGATAAGGCTACATTTCCGATAAAAGACAGGCCGATATTGCTTACAATAAACAGATATAATCGGAGAGCAGGGCAGCAATTTGCTTGTGTGTCAAAGCTCATGTGAGCCCCTTCCTCCCCATTAGCTAACAGCAGCCTGATCTATCCCCGAGAGCGTGGTGCAATGGGCAGATAATCAGAGATCAGGCAGATAAATAGAGTTTGATTTCAGAGGACAAGGTCACGGACCGAACAGACACAGGTCGAAGCCAGGTGTCAGAGTGAGCTATCTCTTCAGCTCGCCACACTCCGAGGGCTCAGCCTCCTTTTAATTCACACGCCATTTGCTTAATCTGCTCCGCGGAAGCAAGGCGTCAGGGCGCTTTGCGTAGCCGCGCGAACGTTGCCCATGACCTCGGGAGAATTAGCCCAGCGGCGTTAAGACCGCTGCGAATGTTTTCAGCCATCTCCGAGAAGCGCTGCGACTTCCGATGCGACATCAGAACGGATTAGCATCAGACAAAAAGATGGCGAGGAAATAGGGCTGAAGAAAGGACAAGTATTAATTTGGGACTGTGCAGAAACTGACACTCCATCCTCCTGCCCTGAGGCAGTATTACTTGAGCCTCACCCTCCACCCCTTCCTGATGGACGAAATACTGTCTCCATAGCAATTACCTAAGTCTTTTATCAGTCATTTCAAAGGAGGAAAATTAGAGCAATTGTGTCAGGACAGTCATATGGGCAGAAATTGCACACTTACTCGGACCACTTATGTCTGTGACTTTGTTCCTGCCTGATGAAGGCTATTGTTCTCTGCCGTGTCTTTGAAAGCTTGATTGGGCTTGAGTAGATGTACTGTACCCAATAGGGACTCCTTTTGTTTCCTCCCATAGTGGCTTTTTTATCGCAGATCTAATTGAATAAAAATTACAGCCCCGCTTTGTTTACCTTAAGAGCCTTTAAAGTGTATCGAGCTCCCATTTTTTTTAATTACCAAAACGAAAATCATTTTATCCGACTTTCAACTGGGGCACTTAATTTTTTCAGCTTATTCAAGAGACCAAACAGGGCACTACTGAAGCCTGGAAGGAGTAGTATTCAAATGAATACGGGTTCGAATTTTTTTGTAATTGAAGAGCACGCGTTAATTATCGGACTTAAACATTGGGCTGGCAGAGGACTGATGCTGCATATTGATCGAAATTACAAGAGGAAGTCAAAAATCAACCGAACGAAAACGAGCGGGATTTAACTGGTCAAAGTCTTGTAATTACAAACGAGGACCGTAATTGCTGAGAGGAGCTAATCCAGTGCCCCCGGTGGAGTGCCAACGATTTCCATGCAAGAAACATTAAGTCTAACATCAGTGGCTTAAACGCCAGCGATCATCAGCCCTGGGAGCTGCCAGCCTAATCTATGGCCAGTTCACAGCCCGTGATCCTATACTTTATCTGTCTTAGCATATTGATTTTGGAGCTGTCTTATTGGTTCCTAACATAATTATACCAGGAGCAGGTCTCTTAGCGCAGCTAATACTTTTACACCACGGGCATCAGGGGAGCTTATATCCGTGTCATTTATTCAGACCGGGGACCTGAGCTGCTAAAAGGCAAATCTGAGCGTTTTCCTAAATGAGAGCATGAATTAAGGACGGTCCGGAGCCGGATGTGCAAATCAATAGCTCCTTACGAAAGGAGAAAAGGAGCGGAAGAACCGTAAACTGCAAACCGACTAGATTTGGTAAGCAATGGAGCTGCCAAATAAAATAAACCACAATTAAGAAGTGCATTAAGCAGCTAGCTACGTGCAGCGGGGCGGCGTTGCGCTCCATCAGCCTAGCACTTCATCAAATCCCTTTCTTGAAGATAGCAAGAATCATGGCTCATGTCATAGGCAAACGGCTCCCCTGTGTCTCATCTTGCAAAATTAGCAGTTTAACAGTGCAATCATTAAAAGAGCACCCGCCATTGGCTCTACACTGCATATGCACATCCTGTCAAGGACACTCGAGGATTTTTGCGCATGTCTTCCAGGAGGAGGCAGCGAAGGAGACGGGGAGGGGAAGAGGCAGCGCTCCATTTATTCGATTACTGCCTAATTGTTGTCAGAATCTGACCCGAAACTTCAAGTGTGTATTTTTCAAAGTCAAAAGTGTAGCCCAGCTCAGCCGTTTACCACCGTTTATACTTTGGCCAGCCCCGTCCCGTGTGTAGGACCGTCTCCTCTTTAATTATGAGCACTGCACTGTTAATGGAGGCAAGGTGTCCCATAAATTACAGGAGCGCTCGATTGGAGCTTGGCGAAGATAGAAAGAAGGCCGATCGTTGGTCACCTATGGCAAGTGAACTTATGCAAACTTCAGGAGGAAAAAGATTTATAGACGCATTCAACTCCAGCCCATGAGCCAGCATGGAATGACCCACGAGCAAAAAATTACAAGCCGACAAAGTGAACCGGTGGACGCAAGGGCCGCTCAACAAATCGTTGCGCGTGCAAAAGAGGCTGCTCTTTTACTGCTCTTCAGCGCTTTCTGTTCTTCATTTTTCGGAACGTCAACAAAGGAACCATTAGAGATCCGTCACACAAGGACAATCGGTGGCTTTTCAAATTCAAATTTAAATTCAAACTTATTTCTATAGCGCTTTTTTACAATGGAGCATCGTCTCAAAGCAGATTTACAATCTTATATGATCTTAAATGGCTAATCCCAAATTGAGCAAGCCTAGAGTGACAGTGGCAAGGAAAAAAAACCCTGAATGTAGAAGGAATGGAGGACCAAGACTCAAAAACGGACCCATCCTTTCTGGGTGGCCTAGATGTTAATTGAATAATTACGTTGTAGTAATGGTCAAATTAAGTAATTTAAATCAATAATTACATTTAAATTTGTTTTATTACTTTAAAATGAGTCATCAGCGGTAAGTTATTGGAGGCACATCGTCTCCTAATAACTAAATGATAGAGGGAGTTACTGCACTCTGGTGGGACTGGGTTCTGTTGATAAAGACCAGTAGAGTGATGCTGAGGTGAGGCGGCTTTTTTGTTTTGTCCCTGCGTTATCTCGTTTTGATTTGATTAATTGTTTACAGCAATGGTGTGTGTGAGTTCCTACACTCCCTAGAGAGGGAGCAAGCCGGGGCAGCTGCGCCTCACTGTGCGTCAGGTACGCATAAGGCACGTTCACACCCAATCCTCCCGCCGTCTGATCGCACTGCAATCAGGCCTTCCTGTAACTTTTGATGCTTGGCTCGGGGCAGAGGGATCAGCGGTCTTGAGCCTTGTCACCCCCAGCCAGCGTTGCCTCTACCTGTGCTTTGAGTCTTCCCATACGGCGTAATCACAAGAGGGAAAATAAGCACCACGTCTCTGAGGTCGTATCGTTACAGTTAGGATTTCAAGAGCACAACGAACCCGAAATCACGACTTCGCTTAAACGACGTGCATCGCCCCAAAACGGATATGGTGAAAAAAAGGAGCGGATGATCTCATAACGACGTGTTAAAAGTTAAAAAGGCATCGAAGTAAGTACGAAACACATTTCCATACGAACCTTTATTCGACTCGAACCGTTTATCTATGATGATCCTAGCTGGTGGCAATCCGGAAAGCGTGTGCATCCTTTTTAATAAAATCGCGACGCTCAATAGAATTTTTTATGCACATATTCTGACAAGGTGAAGTATTAATTCGCACTGTAGTCGACACATTTTGCAAATGACTTTCCCTTAAATCATTTGCAATGTCTAAAAGCCTGGGAAGAAATAATGATTTTGATTAGATTACTGTTCTTTAAGATGCATTAGACAAATAGCAGGAAATAACACTCTGTGGCCCGGTAATGCAATAAACTTCCAATTATAACACTTATGTACAATAAGTGGGCTTCTACAGCAGGGCTCCACACAAATCATTACATTTCTAAGGCAAGCTGGCTGTGAAGGCTTTAGAAACCTAATAAGTTTATCCATCATAAACAAAATGTGGTAATTATCCCCAAACTTGTTCGTAGAGGGATATGACCACATCAATCATGCTCGGAGTGACACTCTGGTGGTCTGAGGGTTCTAGTTACATCAACTTATCATTTCTGATCCAATATGTTTCCCCGAGCCTCCTTTACATTCTTGAATCTAAAGTTGGAACTGGAACTTGAACCCTAAGACTTTTTGAATTGATTTGAATTGATAGTAAAGCATCAATCTTAATTAACATGAACAAATCCTGCACTTGGGCAGCACAGGGGCTCGGTGGGGAGCACTTCAAAGCAACAAGGTCCCGGGTTCAAGCCCAGAGTGGAGCTGTTTGTGTCCTTTCTGTGTAGAGTCTGCATGTCCTTCCCGTGATTTGTGTGGGTTTACCCCGGGTACTCCGGTTTACTCCCACAGTCCACATGCGTGTTAGCTTAATCGGTCTATCAAAATGGCCCTTCGTGTGTGCGTGTGCTTTCACACAGGACAGTTCTAGGGACTAATTTGGGAGAAAGTCCCTCCCCCAAGAGCTTCAGTTAAGGGCCATTTTTTGGGTTGCATTCACACCTCCCTTAGGAATGTTGAGGTGATAACTGGATTTCAGTGTTGGTCCATTTGTCTGTGTTTTTACCATTTTTTTTGTTTCTATATCTATTGGTGTACATATAAAAAATGGCGCTTGCCCACAATATAGGCACTTGTGCCCGGATCAATCACTATGCACTTACGTCTGGACCAGTGGTTCCCAAATGTTTTCTACAGTCTTCCCTGATAAAAATGAAAATACAGTTGATTCCGGTTAATAGGACCACCGGTTAAGGGGACCAGCTTGTAATTCAGACCAAATCCTAAAGTACCAAAATAAATCCTATAATATACGTGTAATGTTATTCTCTTATTTGGACCAAAATTCCGCTTAATCGGACCAAAGAATGTGTACAGTATGTAATATCCATAAAGAAACTCTTCGTCTCTGGCATCACTACCCGAAAACTCCCAAGTTTCTCCCAAGCCCTCTACTGCCACCTACAGGTCTTTGCCTAACATTTCCATTTACTACAAAAACAAGCCACAAGTCGTCACTTAGCCACAGCTAAAGCGCGTCAAATAACACCGGATAAGTTCTTTAAACGTTGACTGGAATTGAGTAAGAACTTGTTTTTTACAGTATTATGCTTGGAATGCTGAGTACCTATACATTATGTTGTAGATCATTTCGAAAATCTTGTTTGCAAATTTATGTAGTTATGTTATGTTAGTTTGTAAGTAACAGTAGTTCTTGTTTGTACGTTCGCTATATGTGTAAATCGCACAATAAAGGTTTAATAAACATATTATATGTTACATAGCACGTCCCGTCTTGTAACATAGGGCATGTTCGTTTAATCGGACCAGCCGGCTATCAGGACCAAAACGATCGCGTCCAGATGTGGTCCCATTAACCGGAATCCACTACAAATTTAAATGTCTTCATATTTAAACGACTGCTTTTCTGATCAGATTCGAAACATTTTGACAGTTGTAATTAGGCGGCAAGGTTTGGATGGAGAAAAGGGGACGATGCACAAGTGCCCGTTGTTGACCCATTTTGTTGACCAGGCCACTGCAAAAGAGCCAGTACCTGGTCATCAGCCCTATGGCAAAAACATAAACCTGTGACATCAGGAAACGTTGTAGTCGTGATAACGTGTTCATTAGAGTGAAATGTCTGTGTGTGTGCAGGGCGTCCCGTAACAAGTCGGAGAAGAAGAGGCGGGACCAGTTCAATGTGCTCATTAAAGAGCTGTGCACCATGCTGCAGGGTCAGGGCCACCCACGCAAAATGGACAAGTCCACCATCCTTCAGAGGACCATCGACTTCCTACAGAAGCAAAGAGGTTGGAAAGGCAGTGTGTGTGTGTGTGTGTGTGTGTCTGTCTGTCTAGGACTGGTTCCTGCCTTGTGCACTGTAGGTCTCAGCAGCTCCCTTGGGATTGGATTAAGCTCTAATACGCCTGCCCTTCTTCCAGCAGAGCTTTCATCATGCACACAAGTATTGCTGTGCTTGAGGGAGGATTAGAGTGCAGGAGATCATTCCTTAGTGTTGTAACAGCGACCCTGTGTTGGACTGGCCACAGCCTCCACAACCCTGACTAGGAAAAAAGCAATGTTAAATATTTAAACCCCGCTTTTCCAGGCCAAGGTTGCGGCCGGGCCACTAACGGCCAGTCCATCGCGAGGCTGCCTCATGCGATGTTAAATGGAAGGATCCATTTTGGCCCCAGTGGAATTTGATCTCACGGAACCTTTCGTTCGAACCGTTCGTTTGCAGCTCTTTTCCAAATGGAGCTGCCTCCCTTCACGTTCTTGCTTCTCCCGCTGAATGTTCTCCCGTCTTCCCCAGAAATGACGGCGCAGACGGAGTCGTGCGAGATCCGACAGGACTGGAAGCCTTCTTTCCTCAGCAACGAGGAATTCACCCAATTAATGTTGGAGGTAAAAACTGTGCCGGCTTTTCTGCTTCTGGAATTTCAGGTTCTGTAGCTGCTTAATGAAAGATGCCATGCCACCAGGGAAGAGTTTGTGAAGAATGTGATAACTGACCTGTTTATAAAACCTGCCATGTTGGACAGGAATGGCGCTACATGCCTTTAAAGGTAAGGAAGTGGAGCGAAATCAATTATTTTTTTTATTTTATTTGAATTTTTAACAGGCCTTAGACGGCTTCCTTATCGCACTGACGCCGGACGGGAACATCATTTACGTCTCCGACACCGTCTCCTCTCTGATTGGCCATTTACCGGTAAGTAAAGGGGATGGCTTTTACACCTCGAATTTCGGGAAAGCAAAGTACAGAGAAATTAATGTATTATTTATGCATTTATAGGTTCCTTTTAGGGATTTTAGCTCCGGTGGCTATCATTATGTACAGTCAAATGCGGTTAATGGGACGCTATGGTTTTGGTCCTAATAACCGGCTGGTTCGATTAAACGAACATGCCCTATGTTACAAGACGGGACGTGCTATGTAACATATTAAATGTTTATTAAACCTT
>JAVSBV010000083.1:1753309-1780262 GCA_033117975.1 Parotocinclus spilosoma | reverse complement strand
ATTTACGTATAAATAAACCGACACATTTTATGATGTAGGCCGAAATTGAGCTTCCCCTCCTTGAAAGACCAGCATCCTGATATATACACACATATATACACACACACACACTTATACAGACATTTTAATGAATTACAACAGTGAAAATAAAGAAAGTGTTTTTGGTTTTTCATTTCAAACTCAATTACTCAAGCACAAAAACAAATGAATCCAATTAGTCCTTGTGGTGAGATCTGCTTCAATTACCAGCTATCCAAAAGCAAATTAATTCACCAATGATGTTATATCCAATTACATTTGCTGTCACATGATGCAGAAGCAGGTAAATAACCCCATTATAAATATACCTAAGATTAAACGACAACTTTGATGTTCGGCGCAATACTACTAATATAAACACATTCCACACTCTTCCACACACAATTATTAAGCATTTTAGTAAGAACACAACACTAGCATTGGGTAAAGTCTCCCTCTAGTCTCAGAACAGCCTCAGTTCTTCATGGCATACATTTAAAAAGCTTGTGACCACTGCAGTGGAAACTAACAAGGGCTTCTGCTGTTGTAGCTTATCTGCCTCATGGTTCAAAGTGATGTGCATTCTAAGAGGCTTTTTGGCTCAATATAACTGTATGAATTATCGGAGTTACCATAGCCTATGTCACTTTGAAACTAGCCATTCTCCATTAACATCTCATCAACATTTTCGTCTGAAGAACTGCTGAACCAACAATCATGCAATGCTGAAAATCACAGAGCTCTAGTTTTCCCCATTCAGTTGGTTAATGTGAACATTAGCTAAAGCTGCTGGTGTGTATCTTTATGACTTTATGCATTACACTGATGCCAAATGTTTGGATGATAAGACAAGTGAGTCTCTCACCAGCATTAAGAACTGTATTTGAGGTGGTCAACACAGAGTCTGATTTAATCTTTACAAATAATGTCAACACTGCTTTAATTTCTCAAGATGTGTGCATCACTTACAATTAATGCTTTAAAATTATATAACGCAAACTATAGAAATCATTAATTGTAAAACTTGGGGTTTGAGAAATGACCCAATCACTTTATTAAATAATTTTCAATATTTCTGCATAAATATGGTCAGCAACTCATTTCCTCTGAATTCTCCTTTGTTTGTGCAACAATACACTTTGACAAACAACTGCAGTGAAGATATTTATAACTTATAACTTTGAAAGAGCACTGTTCTTTTAGATACAAACAGCCCACTCTCTAATACCATTGACTGACTAAAGCTGATTAACTTTACTTTCAAATTAACTGCCCTTTCTCAGTGGTCCCTCACATATGTAATATTCTACCATTTACCCCTAAAATTAAATAGAATTGTAATTTATTGTATTTGCTTTATGTTTAGGAGTGATCTGTTATTTTAGGTCATGTTTAAGCAGAAACTTGAAAAACTCCAAATCACCATTCTATACATCAATTACATTATATTATCTGCTGTTAAGTACATAAATGCAATACAAACAAAATAAAATTAAGTAAATACACAATAATCCAAAGTAGAAAATAACTAACTGTGGAGAAAGCATCTTCAACTTCATCTTATTTCTGCTGTTAATCAAATGCACTCTTCGTTTATCTTGCCCTTTTCAAACCTTCCTTTACTAAGCTTGGGTAAAATGTCTTTAGCTCTTAATGAAATAACTCGAGTAAAACATGCCATATTAATTTCAGTGGACGACATAAAATATATGCTCTCTTCTGTTGTGTACAATTTCCAGCTTTCCAAACGGGTTTCGATCAAGATGGAAATGTGTCGCGCATTACTGAGTTGTGAAATTAAAAGGAGCAACCACATTTTAAAGCTGCCATGTATTACTCATTAGTGACTCAGGTTTTAAGTATTTTCCCTCTCTAATTCTTAATGTAGCTGTTAACACTGATGTCTCAAGACCACAGAATCAATCCACATAAAACTACAAAACTGAGAAGCAGCAAATTGGATTTGGGTGGGAAGGAGTTAGGAAGAAAAGTGCTTTGGAGAGGATAAGACAAGCTTTGCCCTCTATATGCAGGGAGAGAGTTGGCTTTCTAATGAACACATCGCACAACAAAAGACCAGCATGCATTCCCTGGAGAGATCTCAGAAAGGACCAAGCACTCAAAACAAGCCACCTGCTAACACACTCACCACATCAAAACACCAATTTGCTGTTATGCACATCAGCGGAGGCATGAAATGTGGCAGTTCAGTAGTGCGTTCTCAACGTTTCAACTTCGTGTTCTCAGTGGATTTGCGGCATGCCACATTTATCAACATTTTCAATTCACCTAAAACACCTTTTTTGGCTTCTCTTTAACAAACTGGGTCTTTAATGCTTGAAAGTTTGTGACTGCACAATGACTTGCTAATGTTACTTACAGTCTATCCAGTCTGAAATCTTCAGAAAGTCATGCTGTGATGAATGGGTATGTGGAACAAGGCAGAAGTGGGAACATAGGTGATGACGGCAGTGTTGGGTTTTTTGATTGCAATTGCACAGTTATTTTATTTTA
The DNA here is from genome assembly GCA_033117975.1 of Parotocinclus spilosoma. Classification (NCBI taxonomy): domain Eukaryota; kingdom Metazoa; phylum Chordata; class Actinopteri; order Siluriformes; family Loricariidae; genus Parotocinclus; species Parotocinclus spilosoma. The sequence continues at coordinate 1,777,730 of JAVSBV010000083.1, read as the reverse complement.
TAATTAAGAAAATACAGATTATTATAAATTAAAATGGAAATACACATTTCAGATTTAAACCAAAGGTTTTTCATCGGCTAAATCAGAAAGCTCAGACTCTGAGCATGCATCAACCCGAATCCATGGTCCATTATTTCCAATATTTCTCATATATTTCTAAACCCTTCCCTAAAAACTTTACAACTAGCAAAGTACAGTGTGTGTCATATGGCTTGCATCAATACATCCATCCATCCATCATCTTCCACTAGGCCCACACGGGGTTGCGAGCCAGCTGGTGCTCACCCAGCAACTCTGGGCGCAAAGGCAGGAACAACCCTAGACAGGGCACCAATCTATCATATGACACACACACACAAATGCAACCACGCAACCACGCACACACACAGTCACTTTAGCATAATCTGACACACATCTTTGGACTGTGAGAGGAAACCGGAATACCCGGAGTAAGCCCATGCAGAAACAGGGAGGATATGCAGACTGCAGACAGAAAGTCAGGGCACTCCATCCTAGGATTGAACTCCGGACCTTCTCGCTGTGAGGCAGCGGTGCTACCCACCGAACCCCCGTGCTACCTGTGGCTTGCATCATAAAGCAAAAAAATATGCGAAATACTTCCACTATTATTCTCGACATGTATACAGTGGGGGAAATAAGTATTTGAAACTATTTTCTATTTGCTATTTTTCCCACCTACAAAGAATGGAGAGGTCTTCAATTTTAAATATTAAATATTAAATAATACACTTCAACTAGGAGAGACAGAATAAAAAAACAAAAAAAAAATTATTAATTTGCATTTTAGGGAATTAAATAAGTATTTTCTACAATTGAAAAACAGAACTTAATATTTGGTACAGAAACCTTTGTTTCCAAAATTTTCCTGTAGCTCTTGTCCAGTTTTCACTCACTGCAGCAGGGATTTTGGCCCACTCCTCCATATAGATCTTCTCCAGATCTTTCAGTTTTCACTGGGCAACATTGAGTTTCAGCTTTTTCCAAAGATTTTCTATTGGGGTTCAGATCTGGAGACTGATTAGGCCACTCCAGAACCTTGAAATGCTTCTTATGGAGCCACTCCTTAGTCGCCCTGGCTGTGTTTCGGGTCATTGTCACGCTGGAAGACCCAACCACGACCCATCTTCAATGCTCTTACAGAGGGAAGGAGGTTGTTGGCCAAAATCTCGTGCGATACATGACCCCATCGCTCCTCCCCAATACGAAGCAGTTGTCCTGCCCCCTTCGCAGAAAAGCATCCCCAAAGCATGAGTCTTTCATCCCCATGCTTCCAGGGTTCTCATTTGCAGTGTTCTCATTCTTCTTCTTCCTCCAAAAACGGCAGTTGGAGTTCACACCAAAAAGCTAAGATAAATGATGAGATATAATTGTGATATATATATGAAATGACCTATATTGTGAAATCAAATTTTGGTCATACAATGGAGAAAATAATTATTTGATTCCTTGCTGATTTTGTAAGTTTGCCCCCAATCTCTTCAGGAATCTGATTGGCAACCCTCCTTGCACCCTTTACTAAAAAAAAACCAAGAAGCCAAACCCCTTCAGGTCAAAACAACATATTTACAACAGGAAGCAACTTCATGATGAGGACAAGTAAATAAAAACAAGTGTGCATTATTTAATTGCTAGAAGTACACTGCTCACAAAAATTAAGGGGTATTTTAAAATGAATATAAAGCATTCTAACAAAACATAAACAGTTTATTTTTTTAAAGACGATCGTAAGAAAAGCAAACAATTTTAAAGAAAGTCGTTCAATTATGCAAATGAGATGCAATCTCAGTTATCATGATTGAGTTGTAGGTGACATTTATTGCGGTGAACAGAAGCATGTTAAACTGGATGAGAGTACCACACAGGGTGTATGGTCACCTAAGACTGCCAAAATACACTGACAGTGATGGGGCATGAACAGGACCAGCAGTTTTTGTGGGATCCTCTTTGTATTTATTTTGAAACATCCCATAATTTTTCCTTCTCTTACGTTAGATCCAGGATAAGGGTATAATTAATTCCTTTGTACGGAGACTGTAATTCCTATTACATTGGGGAATGTTGTAAGTTACCACTTACAAAGATATGAAAAGTCTATATTTTAACAGTGAGAGATAGAATATGTAAAAGAAAATCCAGAAAATGGCATTGTATAAAACATACATTTATTTGCATTTTGCAGAGAGAAATAAGTATCTGTACCCTCTAGCAATCAAGACTTAATACTTGGTGGCAAAACCCTTGTTGGCAAGCACAGCAGTCAGACGTTTTTTTGTAGTTGATGAAGTGGTTTGCGCATGTCAGGAGGAATTTTGGTCCACTCGTCTTCGCAGATCATCTCTAAATTATTATGATTTTGAGGCTGTCGCTTGGCAACTCGGACCTTCAGCTCTCCCCATAAGGGATTAAGGTCTGGAGACTGACTAGGCTGCTCCATGACCTTAATGTGCTTATTTTGAAGCAACTCCTTTGTTGGCTTGGGTTAGTTGAGTTAATGCCAAATAACTTAATGTTTGTCTCATCTGACCATAGCACCTTCTCCCAATCATTCTCAGAATTATTCAGGTGTTTTCTGGCAAACTTCATACGAGCCTTCACATGTACCTTCCTGAGCAGAGGGACCTTGCAGTCATTTTGAATTTCTTCCATTTTTTTTACAATGGCACCAAAAGTTGTCTCCTTCTCACTCAGCGTCTTACTTATGGTTTTGTAGCCAATTCCAGCCTTGTGCAGGTCTATCATCTTTTCCCCGACATCCTTAGAAAGCTCTTTGGTCTTGCACATGTTGGAGAGGTTAGAGTCTGACTGATTAATTGAGTCTGTGGGCTGATGTCCTTTATACAGGTGGCAATTTAAGACAGCTGTCTTTAATGCAGGTAATGAGTTGATTAGGAGCGTCTAACTGGTCTGTAGGAGCCAGAATTCTTAATGTTTGGTAGGGGATCATGGTTGCTACTTACTGAATTTGCCTAATCACAATCATGTATTCTCATGATCACGTCTAAATTGTTTGGCTAAACTTGATTATTGGTCCCAAAAGATCCAAAGATACAATTAACATATTTGGCTAAATTATAATTGTTTAGTAGATGTCCAGAAGTAAAGTAATTTAGAGTTCAGCTGAGCAGTTAGAGGTTAGCAAGCGCCCAAATTTAGCAGCCTGGCAGAGATGCCATTGAAAGCACAACCTTTCAATTAGTTCTCTAGAGTCTGCGACATATGTGATGGTTAAAGATTATTAGTAGGAATACAATTATTTATTTTCGTTTACATAGTTTTTTTAACATCGCTATGAGCAAAGGTCATTTTGCTGACACCATTTTACATATATGCACAAGGGTATCTCAAGACTAGTCATCTATATACACTCAAGTCAATGCCAGTTTAGCATATGTTAACTTAACAATTTTGACTGTTGGTGGAAACGCAGAGAATCCGGAGTAAACACACACAGACACTGGAGGGAAATGCAGACTTCCCAAAGAAAAGACCCAGACGTTCTTTGGATTGAAACCAAGAACTTCTTGCTTTAAGGCAGCTTTGCTACAAACCAAGCCAATTATTTATAGAGACAACTAAAAGTATATAGTTACAGCATTAGGATACATAATGGCATTTGAAAACATCAGACTGCATACAGCGTTATGAAAGCAGACCTTTCTCTCAGAGTTTGCATTCATGCCTTGTCTTTTATCATGCCCATTTACTTTTCCTGAACTAAAATCTATCAGCATTACTTATCTTTGTGAAATAATCACAAATACGAATGTTAAGAACAGGCTGTTTACTGTATTGCAACCCCCTAGACAGTGCACCAATTCATTGTAGGTCATATACACTTGTGGCACTTTAGAGACAACAGTTAACCTAACATGAGGAAAACTGAGAAACCCCACATGGACATTGGGACAACATAAACACTCCCACAAACTCACGCAGAAAGGACCCACACTGATCATCCCTTCTCACTCTGAGGTGACAGTGCTACCCACTGAGCTGCCATGCCACCCAACAAGGAGCCTTAATCTGAAAATAACCAATGGATAGTAATACTCTACATACAGTACTAGGTTTACTTAACTTTATCTGCAAGTAGTCCAACTATATACAGATCACTAACAAACCAACTCCTCCCCCTCCAGGCATTTCTCTGTACCTCTATCCACCCCATAGTTTAAACTGCACTGATCTAGATGAACCCAAGGTAATTATCAAAGCTGACACAGTAGTAAGTAAGGTGCACTTGGGAATGGGTTCAGGAAATTATGCAAGCACCAGCATCATCTGAAGATGCGGATCTCAAGAAACTTGCTTTCAGCAGTTTTCTCACAAGTTCATGAAACAGAGTGCCGGTGTAGCTGCTTCACAAAATCATATCGGCACCCAATATTTACTCTTTAAATAGCTACACAACAAACAGCATGATCCTCTCGAAAGAGGCTAGCAACATCATTTATACACTGTGTTACCAAGCTACTAAAGTAACTGTGCTGTTTGTATAAACATGGGCAACAGGGGAAATAAACACAGCAGCAGATTAATACATCTTAGATTTTGTACTGCAACACTAAATCTATTCTAAAAGCACATGTGTACCTGCTCTCAATTAGGCACTTGGTGAGTAGTTGGACAATGGATCATTGTTCAAGAAGAAACACAGCCCACACATCTGAATTTCATTAGCAGTGTGTGGGGGAGATATCATTTTATAGTATGCTTTGGGACAGCAGTGGTTGCAACACTACATAAAAGCAGTCCTGCTCATTGCATAGATGATCCCCTTTTAGCTGGCAATAGGCATAGAACACATTATTAGCTCATTTTGGATCTTTCATTCTTTCTTTTTCTTTAATTTTTATTATTGATAGCTCACATGAAGAATAATTACAGATTGCTTGTCTAATCACTTCACATTCCTACCATCTACCTTTCCAGCATTGAGGATTTTAATTCTATCCGAGACAATCTTAGACTTTCAAATAACCCCTGATAAAGCCCTGGCAAATTGATTCTCTCACTTGTCTTGCATTTCCTTAATCACATGACTTCACTATTTTAAACCTCACAATTTCAAAGGTAGTTTGTGCAGCATGTTCACGCTTTGGTTCACCCCATTCTGTGTTTAACAGTCAGATATAGTTTCAGTTTGTCCTTCCTCAAACTGCACTCTGGCCAGAATTCTCATTTTTTGCTGTTTAAACTGAAAGCATCTGCACTGACTGGCACAGGAACATTAGTTATTTCTAAACTGTTAGAATATGTTTGAATCTTTTAGTTCTGTTTAGCTTTTTTCAGAAAAAACTGTAAACTGTAATCTTTTTCCCTTGTGCAACTCTCATTCTGACTGCAAAATACCAGTACTGAGCTATAAGCTATTTAAACACATGTGATAAATGTCAAACAGTAAATGTCCTGCAAGTCCAGTGAACTGAGCCATTACCACATTTCCCAAGTGATCCTAAACAAGAACCTGATTGCAAGCGTCAGCAATGAAGCACCACCACTGTAGCAGTATTCTCAGATGATAAGCCATGTTTAACCATCACAGACAGATACATCTGGATATAGAAATCTCTGGCTACTATAGCGCCAACTAGGGTCAGCACCTCTTGATTCAGAGGAATGCAGTTTGATTGTTAATTGATTATCGGTGCATCTTTTTTCTCTATAGGATTCATTTTCTCTCACGAGTCCACGGCTTCGGTTTTGGCCTCACTAGAGATTATGGGGATTGCTATGCCAGTAATGCCGGACTTGCATGACTTTACTCATGTCACCATCTTAGGCAAATTTTCAATGCCCCGTTAAAATCATGAGCGTGTTGCTAGAGTTGGGACACGCTCTTGTCATCTTAACTGTTTGATGTAAGGTGGTCAGGTTAGCTGTCTCAAATCAGTCTTTTTCTTATTATGGTTATTTGCTAAAATTAACTTTCTTTAACAACCATCTTCACAACATCTCTGTTTTCGTGACATGAACACTGTAGATAACCAATAGGTGAGCTCTTCAGCAGCAAACGGGAATTTTCATGTGTATCTAGATACAGGTACAGGTGATTTTTACATTTTAAATGGAAGTAGTCCTACAATTATTTAAATAAATAGACTTCATTATACTGTGCTACATTTACTTCTAAATGCATTGGGCTATTTGCTGTTTTGTGCAAATTACTGAACATAAATGATTTTTCAAAATTTCAGATCTAAGATTTGAAATGACATAACTGTAGTACTGTTAAAATAAACAATAATAAAAAAATAATAAACATAAATACAGTCATTTCATCTTAAGGTATCATTGTAGTTCTTAGCCACTGTTTATTTTCAAATGTGGGGCTGACTACGCTGTTTTTTATTTACCGATTTTATTATTATTATTATTATTATTATTATTATTATTATTATTATTATTATTATTGTTATTATCTTAAGTGTATGACAATCTTAAAAATAATCTAGTGGGTCACTTGCAAAAAGTGACCATACAGGGGTTTTGCTTTGGAAAAACAACAGTCTGGGACTAAAACTGTGACTGCATCTTTAGAACATCCGACTTCAGTCTATTAAAAGTCTTTTCAAAGTCTTTATAAACTCTTCTAGTGTATGGGTAGCATGAAATATCTGAGATGAGACAAGTATTGCAGCTCCAAAGTGCACAGCATAGTGCAAAAAGCTCTGGTTCCCAGAGCGAATGAATAAAAACGCATATCCCAGGCAATAAAAGTTGCGCGAGTGTTTGTGACTTACATTATTCTTCCGAGTTGAGTGGAAGCTAAGACTATAGATGTACTTGGGTATGTATTTGGTTTAGACAGCGCTTGCAGTGTCTGTTGAGTTATGTTCATGCTACAAACTGTCCGAGCAGCACTACACTTACACGTTACCAAATTCCAGGTCAGTGTTCCTTAATCAACATTAGGCTATCAATTGGCATTAAAGAATAATAAAGAAAGTTCTCTTTAGCTTTGTTTTGTTGTAGGATTGCAATGGACACATGTAATCAAAGTGATTGCAGAGTATGGTGTGAAAGAGCTTGAAAAACATAAACAACACCCTAACCTAAACCCTACCGGACACTTTATGGAATAAACTGGAACACAGACTGTAAGCCATAACTTAACATTTCAGTATTTACATTACCAACATTCCTGCTATTTACAGCATCTGTATTTTGTCCTTTTTAAATAATATCACTATCAGGCAACACTTAACTCACCTCTTTTGGCCTTTGACTGTCTCACCCTCCATATTGTTTTGGGTATCTCAAAGTTGTAGTTTGCGGGCAGAGCACTAATCGCCTCCTGAAGCGCTGGGTCTTTGAGAATCTCTTCAGGAATCTGATTGGCAATCCTCCTTGGACCCTTCACTAAATAAAAAACAAGTAGCAAAACCACTTCGGGTCAAAACAACATATTTACAGTTTACAAGAGGAAGGAATTTCATGATGAGGACAAGTAAATAAAAACAAATGTGCATTATTTAATTGCTAGAAGTACACTGCTCACAAAAAACAAGGGGTATTTTAAAATGAATATAAAGCATTCTAACCAGAAACATTTTTTTAATTTTTTTTTAACAGGATCATAAGAAAAGCAAATAAATTCAAAGAAAGTCGTTCAATTATGCAAATGAGATGCAATCTCAGTTATCATGATTGAGTTGTAGGTGACATTTATTGCGGTGAACAGAAGCATGTTAAACTGGATGAGAGTACCACACAGGGTGTATGGTCACCTAAGACTGCCAAAATACACTGACAGTGATGGGGCATGAACAGGACCAGCAGTTTTTGTGGGATCCTCTTTGTATTTATTTTGAAACATCCCATAATTTTTCCTTCTCTTACTTTAGATCCAGGATAAGGATATAATTAATGCCTTTGTATGGAGACTGTAATTCCTATTACATTGGGGAACTTTGTTCAAAATTAGTTGCTCAAGCTAGTCTATAAAAGGCATAATTTTTCTTTAACAGTCTTTCTTTATTTATATTTAAGAAAGAAAGAAAGCAAGCTTACGGTTTAAGCACCAAATACATCTTACTGATGACTCTTCTGAGTGAAATCAGGTTTTTAAACCTGACCAAGAATGTTGTAAAAACTGGTAAATATTTTTGAGTACCAGGTACACTTTTCTGTACTGCCACCCATATTTTGGAATGAACTTCCCGCTCGAGGCTTGAATGTTTATCACTCTGCAAAAACCACAGCTGAAGATATTTACATTTAGCAGATGCATATAATATGAAATTATAATGTACATTCCCAGTGATAAAGCTAAAAAGTGGCCTTGTTCTAGGGCCCAACAGCTTGGCAGTGCTGGGATTTCCAGACTTCTGGTCAATAGTCCAAGTGCATTAACACACCAATCTGCACTGCTCACAAAAATTAGGGGATACAAGTTGTTCTGTGCAGTTTTTTTACATATGCCATATTCTACCATGATATAAGTAACATGGAATTCCTTGGGTGAAGGTAATTTGTGGTGCAAACCCAAAGTCTGGACAGTATGGAAGAAAAGAAGACACATTCTAACATTTACTTTCATTTAATTGCAGACAAGATTAAATGCAAGATTTCTTGGATGAAATGAAAAATGTGACAATAAATATCATGTACAGTTCCACAATTACAGATGTGTTTGAAGGGAGAATGGGACGAAACACCTGAAACGCTAAACGTTTGCTATTTTTGGTGTCAAAATTTTTTTTACGAGTTTTGAAAGGAATTTCAACATTACAACATGTTAAAAGCTTTATCGTGCCAATATTTCTCAGTTAATGTTTGAATGTTAATGGATGAAAAGAATTTGACAAGAGAAAATGTGAAATTCAGTTGCTTCAAATTGTCGGAAATAGAATACAGGTTAAATTCAATATAAGAAGCATTGTTTTTACTCTGGCTAAAGTAGTACCAGTGTAAACATTGTTTTTACTCTGAATAAAGTAGTACCAGTGTAAACATTGTTTTTACTCTGAATAAAGTAGTGCCAGTGTAAACATTGTGCACTTACCATTCCATACCAACATTTTGGAGTTGTACAAAGGCCCACCATAATGGAGGAATGATGGAATTAAACCATGCCACTTAAAACAATGTGTACTAATAGTTCATACTGGTACAGCACAATCCATACCATAGTCCTGAATTACAACCCCAAATCCAATGAAGTTGGGACATTGTGTAAAACAAAAATAAAACAGAATATGATGATTTGCAAATCCTTTTCAACCCATAATTTAATACACTACAAAGACGAGATATTTAATGTTTAAACGAATAAACTTTATTGTTTTTTGCAATTATTCACCCATAAGGAATTTTACACCTGCAGCACATTCCAAAAGAGTTGGGAAAGCGCAAAAAAACATCTGTTTGAAACATTCGACTGGGGAACAGGTTAATTTTTAAACAGGTGAGTGACATGATTTGGTATAAAGAGAGCATCCCCAAAAGGCTCAGTCGTTCACAAGCAAGGATAGGGCGAAGTTCACCACTTTGTGAACAACTGCATGAGCAAAACGTTTGTCATCGTGCAATTGCGAGGAATTTAGGAATTCTAACATCTGCAGTCCATAATATCATCAAACGATTCAGAGAATCTGGAGAAATCTCTGCAAGTAAGTGGCAACTCCAAAAACCAACACTGAATGCCCCTGACCTTTGATCCCTAAGGTTTCATTGAATCAAAAACCAACATAATTCTGTAATGGATATTAGCACATGGGCTCAGGAACACTTTAAAAAATTCATTTTCATTAAACACAGTTCATCTCTCCATCAACAAGTGTAAGTTTAAACTCTACCATGCAAAATGAAAACCAAATACCAGCAAAACCTAGAAATACCGCCAGTTTCTCTGAACCCGATCTCTTCTGAGATGGACTGACACAAAGAGGAAAAGGCCTGTCCAGATTGTTATCAGCATAAAGTTCAAAAGTCATCATCATTGATGGTATGGGGGTGTGTTAGTGCACATGGAATTGGGTAACTCGCACATCTTCTGAAAAGTACATACAGGTTTTGGAGCAGCACATGCTGCCATCCAAGCAACATCTTTTCAGGGACGTCCCTGTTTATCTCAGCAAGACAAAGCCAAGAAACATTCTGCACGTGTTACAACATTGTGGCTTCATAGTAAAAGAGTGGAGGTACTAGACTGGCCTGCCTGCAGTCCAGATCTGTCTCTTATTGAAAATATGTGGTGCATTATGAAGTGCAAAATACCACAACAGAGACCCTGAACTGTTGAGCAACTGAATTTGTGCATCAAGCAAGAATAGGAACGAATTCCACCTACAAAGCTTTAACAGTTAGTCTCCTTAACTTCCAAACACTTAATGAGTGTTATTAAAAGGAAAGGTGATGTAATACAGTGGTAAACATGCTCCTGTGCAAGTCATAAGCAAGTCTCAAGTCACTGTGGAAAAATTCAAGCAAGTGAAGTCAAGTCCCTTCTATAAGTCAAGCAAGTCTCAAGTCAAGTCATTCATATTATTATGCCCTAACTTGCTAATGTTCTGTTAGCCAGTGATTAGCATTAGCTTAACAGACACAGTCACTTACCTCTTAGTCTCTGTGGGTTTTGAAGTGGAGAATGAAGTTAGAAGTTGTGGTGGTCGTGTGGCTGATTTTGGTACCGCAAACCCTGCACGTCGCTTTCTGTTCTTCTCAACAACTACATACCCCTTAAATCCAAATGTCACTATTTTAGGAGCAGCCGTGTCCATGATAACGGCAATCACCAACTCTGCTGGTCTGCCGCGTTCTGATGGGTTGCCAGGTTTACACGCATTGCAAAACAAAATCACTCAATCATCAAAAAAATTCAAAATAAAGTAAAACATATATAGATATCCTCTCAGTATGTACAAAATACAAACATTTAATAAAAAATACAGTCGGTGCCAAGTCTTAAGTCATGAATACCAAGTCCAAGTCAAGTGGAGTCTTTTATCAGTGTTCATCAAGCAAATCCTTAAAATCGCGACTCAAGTCCCCCACCTTACGCCCCTTACGACGCATATGACCACTTTTTAGTCCTGTGTTTCTGGAATGGGATCTAAACCACTACCCTTACCTGGATGGAGCAGGTGCTGAAAGTTTGGGCAAACACATATTTTTAGGAGCATGGTGCCTACACATCAAGATATCTTTCGTGTTTTACTGCTAGTGTAACAAACACAACGTTGAAACGCACCTGAAACTTTACCTCGCAAGAGGTGGGATGAATCCCAGGGTGTCAGCAATGTGAACAATTTTTAAAAAGTCAGCAGGTGCCACAACTATTTGCTTGTACTAGTTTTCTGTCATTCAGATGTTAATGTGATATATATAAGGAATGCTGGCCCTTATGGACCGTCCTTCACAATCACCTGACCTAAACACCATTGACCATTTACAGGGGCACTTGGTGTCCAAGCTTTCAGTAGCCTCACTAGATTCCCTTCCAATGCATACTGTCATTATAACAAAGGAAGAACATACCAAATAGTAGTCAGTTCTGAACTGTATGTAATTTATTTGTGTAAATACAGTCGAATCTGGTCAATAGGACCACCGGTTAATGGGACCAGCCGCTTATTTGGACCAAATCCTAAAGTACCCAAACAAATCCTATTATATACGTGTAATGTTATTTGCTTATTTGGACCACAATTCCGCTTAATCGGACCAAAGTACGTGTACAGTATGTAATATTCATGGTCACCAAAGAAACTCTTCATCTCTGGCAACACTAAAATGCTCCCGAGTTTCTCCCCAGCCCTCTACTGCCACCTACAGGTCTTTGCCTAACATTTCCATTTACTACAAAAAAGGCACAAGTCGCCACTTAGCCACAGCAAAAGCGCGTCATATCACACTTGTTTTTCACGGTATTATGCTTCACTTGCTGAGTACCTATACATTGTGTTGTAGATTGTTTCGAAAAAACTTTGTTAGCAAATGTATTTTTCAATGAACAAAGTTTGTAAGTAACTGTAGTTCTTGTTTGTACGTTCGCTATACGTGTAAATCACACAAGGTTAGGTTTGGTTTAATAAACATGTAATATGTTACATAGCACGTCCCGTCTTGTAACATGGGGCATCTTCGTTTAATCGGACCAGCCGGTTATTAGGACCAAAACCATTGCGTCCTGTTGTTGTGGTCCCATTAACCAGAATCGACTGTATTATATATATATAATCCTCTATTACACTGATCTTCATTCCAGTCTTTGGAATCCTGTTCACATTTTTAAAAAGTTGTTTCTTGGCTTCTACCCTTCCAAAGAGAATGTAGACTGTAGAAGAGTTAACTTGTATAGAGTAACTGACATTACATAATATAATCTCAGTTTATTCACAGTAAACATTTTATTCACAACCAGATCCTGTGCGATAAAATAACGTGCTGCTGTTTCCACTAACTTGTTTCCTCCTCTTAACCAAGCGATTATTCTGATGGCTTTTTAAGGTACGTCTGCTTGAGGGACATTTCTCTGTTCTATCCAGCTCTGCTTGCTAATGCACTGTACCTCATTAAAAGAAATCTATTTAAGAAAACAAAGAATGATTCCAAACAGCTTCCAAGCAGTAGTTCGTCTTTCATCTCCTATCTGTCTCTCTGGGTCTCTCACACCATGGACAAATATGGCCTTGAAAGCAACTCCATCTAATTGGTTTATTGTCTTGAGGAGCCGGTGACAAGGCAGTCAGTGGAAGGCAGGCTTTCATCAGAGGTTATTTGGTGAAATAACTAATTTCAGCCTTCCTGGCAGCATGGACTCAACCTGCTCCATCTGAGCCGAGCCCTCTGGAGGGTTCATTAAGACCGTGGCATTCCAGCTCTCCCAGTCAACAGCTAAACACGGCACTAACCTTTATACAAGCAGAAACGCCTCGACACTCTTCTGGCAGCACACACACCAACGCGCACGCACATTCCTCTATCCCGCACGTAATGGAGCCAAGAATGGAAAGTTTAAGAGACAGCAATTAAACGGCCGTGGATTTACCCTACGAGAACGAATCAAATGAGAGTTCAAGTGACATACGTTAACTGTTTGCCTGTCGGATGGGTGGCAATCGCTGATTTTGCTTTAACAACATAAACAACCGGAGCCTAAAAATTGCTACCAATGCTGAGATGCACTGCAAATTTCCTGGAAACTTCCAGATTAGACTTGCAGTCTGATCAAAACCCTTAAGTATCATCAATCCTATTCCGACGTCTATAAATCAGTCATAGCATTTACCATTTCATTTAGTGCAGGCGTCATTAGCTTTTTTTAAATACAGTTCTTACCAAACACACTGACATATTTTATTAATCCCAACCACATTTGAAGACCTTGTTCATTCAAATTAGATACGGTGGCTGAGCCTGACTCTGGAGAGGCGTACGGTCAGCGATGCTGTGGGCTGAATAAACATGGCCAGATGAAACATGTCTCAAGTTCACAATAGTTCAGGCTTGGTAACGTCTCCTTTTTAGGGAACGAGCTTTTGTGCTTTTTCGAGAATGTGGTCAAATCCTCTTTGAGCATCTATACTCGGCTAGAATGCTCAGTGACATTGTCATGAACCTTAAACCTGTCTCAGGCACACGGCCCACCATGTTGCCGCTGTACGTTAAAGCCTAGCCTAGTCACACGGGTTCAGCTTGGAGTAGCTTCTCGTGGCAGTCCACAAACACCCAAGAACTCATAAACTCAGCAAGACTTGGTCAACAAACATAAAAGCATCTGTAAAAATTCATTATTAAAAACCAGCATTATTTATTAGCCCAGAGACTGAGTTGGTATGTTTGGCTCTCTGTCCAAAGAGGTCCCTCAGTTGGCAAGCAGGAGCCCGAGGCACTTCACTCCTCCTTGCTGTGGTCCGATGCTGCCCGAGCTCCCCAGAGCGGCATGGCCATTCATCTAAGATTCCACCTGAGAGAATGTAGCATGTTTTTCCTTCTGATCATAAGTGACCAGATGCTTCTGAACTGCTTGGGTTCTGATCTTCAGTTCAGTCCAGATTCATATTGAGGTGAGGTTATGTGCTGCGGCTTATGTAGAAGAGCAAAAAGGGACTTGATCCAAGATGCAGAGGTGGCCCAGGGCTAAAGGTTGGCCAAGCACAAGTGTTGAGGAGGACATCGAGCACAGCTATGATCAGGCATTATTGATTTTCTAGAGCACTTTCAAAGTCATAGCCGGCTCGTTTGTGAATCACAGAGTAATGCACTTCTCACTTAGGAGAGGAGAAAACGGGTCCTATCTATAAATTACGCTGGGTTTTCAATCACAGTATTGTTTGGATATTTCCAGCAGCACTTTTTCTCGCATGGGAAAAAAGAAGGGGCGAATATCAATGAGGTATGAGTCATTTAAAGAGACCTTACATTTCACACATAAAGGGGCCAGGTATTCAAACAGGGAACCTCATCCAAATTTCTCTTCGGTTTAGGGCCAAGTAGGTGAATCCTTTATCACGGTGATGTTAATTTGATCATTTTTTAAACCGAGCCCCTTCTCAGGCCTGCAATGGACTAACATCCCATAAAGGGACTGCGGTAGCCTAGCGGTTAAGGTACTGGACTCTGGACCTGAATGAACCTGATGATCCTGGCTTCAAATCCCACCTCTGTTAAGCTGCCACAGTTGGGTCCTTAAGCAAGACCCTTAACCCACCATTGCTTGAATTTTAAGATTGTATCAGTTGTAAGTCGCTCTGGATAATGCTGTAAATGTAAATGTAAAGGAAATGCTTAGGCCTGTATTCGAGAAAAGAAATGCAATTTTGCAGCTCAGAGACACAAACAAGGTTTTGAAACGAGCATTTCTCGAGGGACCCTGCGATGGACTTTCAAAAGTGCCTGATAAAAGATGTCCAAACAGGAACCAATTTCATACTTTATTAATAACTTTCAACATATTATTGACGTTGAAAGTTAAGTAGATTCAACAGCTCTGCTTTTTACATTTGTAATTGCTAAAACCTGAAATCAAAGAGCTTCAGACTTCGAGTTTTTACAATAACCAATAACTTCTGGGCATAGTTTTCCAAAATAAAAACAGCAAGCTCAGTGTCCTTAGAAACCAAAATGTGGAATTAATTATCAGTGTTGATGTCACCTCATGACATGATTTATTTTTTTACAGCTTTGACTTAATAATGAATTTTGTCATGGTGTAGTCACTATTTCAATCCAAACCATGGTTCATATTAAGGTTGTAGAAAAGATTAATCATGCTCCGGCGCACAGATTCGTCATCCTCGTACTTGTAAATGAAGTAAAACAGTACATTATACAGTGCTCACAAAAATTAGGGGATAACACATTATGGGATATTTCATTTTAAAATATCCCCTGGTTTTGGTGAACAGTTCATATGAGAAATATACACACACACACACATATATATATATATATATATATATATATGAAACGCTGGGAACATTTTGATCAGAAATGTTCAAACCTAACAGTAAACAGGCAGCAGACACAAATCTACCATCACAAAACTACTACCCACAAAAATCAGGGGATATTTTCAAATTCATTCATTTTAAAATAGCCCCTTACTTTTCTGAGCAGTGTATATACAGTATATCTGGACATCAATAAAAAAAAGAGAGTAAAGCCCAGGACAAGGCACACAGAGGCCTGACCACAGTAGCTTCCGAGCACTGATTTATTTATGGCCATAAAGGATTTATATTGGTACATGATTTTTTTAAAAACTCTCTATAATATTCCGTTTCTGCATAAAAATCGAAAACCCACAGATTTTCGTAGGTTCTACAGGTCGATAAAGAGGACATTACAAAATTAGATGTGATAATTGTTATGATACGAGTTATAGGTGTTTTAGGACCTAAGGATGCGGGAAGGAAGGAACCCCACGACGTATAATAATAAAGGCGGAAATGACAAAAGAGGCTCTCCAAATTATAAAACAAAAAAAGATTAAAATTCATGCAGCTGTGATGCGTCCCAAATGGGAATAGCTCCCACAACTGACGCCAACGCAAATCGGCAACAATGTGCGCCAATACGGCAGAGGGCAGACGTGCGGTGAGCACATCTCAAATCGAGTGGTGCGGAGGAGCTCCAGAACGCCAGAGGGCGAGAGTGAGCTCGAGCGTGCGATAGCCCTGAATCCATACCTAACGCACTAGATACCTCAGGGGTTTCCCCCGTACACATTTGTCGGCTCTATACGCCCAGGGATGTCACCGCCTATATTTTAAATAATTCATCGCAACGCGAGCGAGGGACTGTACGTTCGTTGATGACGTGGCACTGAACACCCCCCCGGGTGTTTGATATCACATCGTCAATTAAACACCGGATATAAACAACATCACCAGACGCTCTTTAACGGCTGCTGGGGCGAGCCGTGAGCGCACCAGGCGTTTAAGGTAAGCCATGTAACAGTAATTTATTTATTCATGTGAAATAATCTAATATAATACACTATATTTAAGTGGCAAAAGTATGCGAACCTTGGCTTTCAGCATCCAGTGTGACCCCCTTATTCAGGTAACTGCTGATCAGTTCTGCACTTTGGACTAGAGAAATTTTAGCCCATTCCTCTTTACAGAACAGCTTTAACTCGTGGATGTTGGTGGGATTCTTAACATGAGCTGCTTCTACAACATTTCTGTTAGGTCTGGACGTCCCAAAACAATCACTTTAGGCGTCTAGCGTTATTTAGTGAAAGAACTTGTGCGCTTAGGCTCGTTTGTCTTGCTGCGTGACCCACATTCTCTTGAAATTCAGTTCATGGACAGCTTCTAATTTATATTATATTATATTCCATAGTCCCGTAAATATTTGCAAGCCATCGTGGCCCAGATGTAAATACACAAGCCCATAATACTACCACCACCATGTTGCACAGACTGGATAACACTGTTATGCTGGAACGATGAGTGATTTCCTTTATCCAGGCATAAGACCTCTTATTAAAATTAAAATAAATCTCTATTTGGTCTCATCCGTCCACAAAATGTTTTTTCTTTCAGCCTTTTGGATTGTCCATGTGCCACTTGATGAGCGGCAATGTTCTTCTGGGAAGAAAATGCTCCTTGCAACCATTTCATGCACACCATTGTTGTTCAGTGTTCTCCTGATGGTGGGCTCATGAACATTAACATTAGCCAGAAAGAGAGAGAGAGAGAGAAAGAGACTGTGGCTGCTTAGAAGTTACCCCAGGTTCCTTTGGTTCCTAACAAACTACTCTACACGCCTTGCTCTAAGTGAACTTAGTTGGTCGCCTAAGTAACATATCTCTCAAAATTCCTCTGTTTGTGCACAACCCATCTGTGCATTGGTGGGCTCCAAATTATTTGTACGGTTGTGTAACATTTTCCAGCCCAATGAGCATCAACAACTCTTTTCTTGACCTTGCCATGATACACTGTCATCCCCTTGATTGAAAAGTTCTAATTTCACTTATTTTGAAATACTAATCCAAGAGGTTCACATACTTCTGTCACCCACAAAGACAAAGACGCAATATTCAATTATTTTCCTTAATAAATAAATCCATTCAGCATCATCTGCTTAATCCACACGAGGTCAAGGGCCGGCCGGTGCCCACCCGGCAACTCTGGGCACAAGGGCATGAACAATCCTAGACGGGGCAGCAATCCATTGTACGGCACACACACACACACACTAAGGGCCACTTTAGAGGCACCAATTAACCTAACACGCATGTCTTTTGGACTGTGGGAGGAAACCGGAGTAACCTGAGTAAACCCACGCAGACACAGGTAGGACATGCAGACTCCACACAGAAAGGACCGAGGCCACTCCACCCTGGGACTGAACCTGGGAACCTTCCTGCTGTGAGGCAGCGGTACTACCCACCGAGCCACCGTGCTGCCTTAATAAATAAATGACTAATTATAATATTTTTTGTAATAATTGTCTTAATGAGGTTTGCTGTTTCTACGTTGTGGACTTGTGTTAAGAGCTGATGATATCTGAGCTCAAACATCCAGTAATATTGGGTTCACAGTAAATAAACGAATCACAAACTTTCAAGCAGCGCCGCATGCATACACCTAAACACAATTTAACCCAGGATTTACGTAAGTAGTATATAATGGACAGGACTTTTTTTCGACTTGGAACCAATCAATAATGGCTAAAAGCACAAATTTCCTTGCAGCCACTGGAATGATGACTAAATGGCTGAAATTGATATGTAACTAAATATTCTGGCAAATGCGGTAGATAAGATTATGATCCTAAACCCAGAAAAAAAGGCGTGGCAGACAAACTAAGAACCGGAGTGATTGATAATGAAAGGATCTGTTCAGTGTGGACCTGCAAACTCAAATGCATTGTGATGAATGGCCGTGAGCAGATGCACCGTGTCTATGGCTCAAGGAGATCATCCCCCCAGCCATAACAGTTGATGTAAGGCACGTTTTGTTAAAACATGGATTTGGTCCAATGTAAGCTCAGGAGCATTATCTGATTCAGGAAGTGGCACTGTTCCCCACGAGGATTTCGGTTACAGCAAGCCATCACAGGGGTGTGCATGAGCCACAACACACATCCACGGAGAGAAAAAGAATGCCTGCTGGTCATATAGCAGACTGAGAACTCGTCTTGAGTACTTCTTTGGTTTTGACACTAATGTTATACAAAGCCAAACGCAGCTTAGCCATAATGATATTAAGATACTAACCGTACCAAACTGGTAACACAATATTAGAAGACTTCTGAATAGTACAATCTGACAGACCTCTAATAAGACAATGGATAAAACATTGTCTATTGTACGGGGGACTGTGGTAGCCTAGCGGTTAAGGTCCTGTACTCTGGACCTGATGGTCCAGGGTTCAATTCCCACCTATGCCAAGCTGCCACAGTTGGGTCTTTAAGTACAGCCCATAAATTGTAAGTCGCTCTGGATAGAGACGTCTGTTAAATGCCATAAATATTTCCGTGGGTGTTCAAATATTACAATGCACAGATCTTCTGGCCATCAAAAAAAAGACCAACATTTTCGAATAATGAATAAGCAGAGCTTGTGTACGACAATTAAAAGATTTTATTGGTAAATGTGAAGATGGCCACAAAGCGAGCACAGGAAGGCATTTGTGTAATACAGTGAAGAGGGCACGTAGCTTCGGCTCTTCCTTTAATGAACACTGAGCAGTGTCATGCATGCTTCTTTCTCCCTAGCTCGCCGCTGCCTGCATCTCACTCGTGACTCGTGCTCTTTGAGCACAGCGATTAATATTATAATTCGAACAGATCCGTAACAGAACACTAAAGCATGTGAGTAAGTAAAAAAAAATGAGAACACATGAAAATTATTTGAATGGTAAGAAAATGAGGAAGCAAGTCAAAAATTAGGTACCCCTGATGAGGTGTAAGAGACGAAGCTTATGAAAACAGGACCTTTAACTTGACACATGACCTGGCCTTTAGGTGAGGGGAAAAGTCCAACAGAGTTAAAGGTTTTGTTATATTTAGTACAAGGCAGGGAGACAAAGACTGACATTAGTGCAAACTCTTTATTACAAACAGACAAACAGGCGGCAAACAACACACAGAAAAGGTGGGGTACAACGTGGCGGCAAACAACACACAGAAAAGGTGGGGTACAACGTGGTGGCAAACAACACACAGAAAAGGTGGGGTACAACGTGGCGGCAAACAACACACAAAAAAGGTGGAGTACAACGTGGTGGCAAACAACACACAGAAAAGTTGGGGTACAACATGGCGGCAAACAACACACAGAAAAGGTGGGGTACAACATGGCGGCAAACAACACACAGAAAAGGTGGGGTACAAGGTGGGGTACAAGGTGGGGTACAACGTGGTGGCAAACAACACACAGAAAGGTTGGGGGTACAACATGGTGGCAAACAACACACAGAAAAGGTGGGGTACAACATGGTGGCAAACAACACACAGAAAAGGTGGGGTACAAGATGGTTAACTGGATGGTTTCACTAGGCTAACAAGAGACTAATGCAAGGTGGAAACAGTAACAGGACATGTGCGGTATAAGCAATAGTAACACAAACAGTTAACAGCCAGGGAACAATGCAAAAACAGGAGCACATGATGAACAGGAGCCAGAGCACGTATAACAAGGAGACACAGAGAAAGAGAACATAAAGGGGAAGTTTATATACACGGATCAGAGCAGGCTGTAATTCAGCAGCCCATTGTGGAAGGTGAAAAGGTTCAAAAGGGAGCCAATTGTAATTGTAAGTCGCTCTGGATAAGGGTGTGTGCTAAATGTTTGAGTTAGTAACAATTTAATGGGCTTGGTTCTTACTCTTTAAATGGCTTTCATTCATTATTTAGGTTCACTGGACTTCACATTCCCTGTCCCATAAGAATGTACGTGATTCTCCTCTTCACACCTTTATTATTGCAAATACACAAGTCAAATACAGAAGTCAATCAGTTTCGTCTCTCGTCCTGTCAGTAGCCTTCAGGAATTATCAGCTATCAAATCTATAATCAGTGTTAAACCTCAACTCCAGGACAAGTGCTGACAAGTGTCTGTTCTCTTCGGCATTCGGGACGGAGCCGGGACGTGTAATTTAATTTCTCAAAAAAGGTGTCCCTTCATATTTCATCACTGACGCCTTAGGAGGCAAATGTTAAACGCTGTTTAGGTCACCCCTACTATGGTCCACATGCAATCTATCTTCTTTTATCACTGTCAGAGATCCAGGGTTGGAGGACCAAGCAGGTGACATGCTGGCCTCTTCCTTCCTTTGTCTGGCTTTCTAGATACAAATGTAGGTGTGAAAAAAGTAGATTAATAAAGAGACTGGATTACTGATGCTGTATCCAAAGGGCAGCGGTAGGACAAAACTGCAGATGTGTGAAGGAAGGAACTAGACTTGAAAATATCAAATAGAAAGAGGTTGCTACCACGAATGAGACAAATGACATTCGAGTGGAGACACTCACGTGAGCAGACAGGGTTATAAACAGTATCTGTGAACATTCAGAGAAATTCAAATTGTTTTTCTCTCCATAATTTGGGATGCATCCCCGAAAATAGGGCTATTCCACCGTTCTATTATTTGCACTATCAAGAGGTGCAAATCACCGGTTAGTGAAGCAGAGAGGCTCTCGGTCTCCCTGCTCGTAATGATTTTCGACAAACATCAGCGCCAGCTAGACTTATGACTGATTAGTGCTCTTTCCCGTAACTGTTCTCGTATCCTGCATTTCTGCCCAATCAACAAACCATAATGAGGACTTTAGCTAAAGACATGGCCTTTGATTCTCTTTAGGGGAATAACCAAGATGCCAGGCTGATTTATGAATTAAACATATTCGCTGAGAAATGTTGCTTAGTTATATTTTTTAGCATATTGTGGCTTTTCCTTCTCTTTCATTACACACGGCAGTGCCATAATGGAAATAGTTGTATGCTTTACACTGCCAGATTTGAAGTCATACACAGAAGCAAATTTATGACCTGCCCTGGTACGATCACACACACACACACACACGTCCTGTAATCCACACAAAGGAGCGTGCATGTAAAAGCAGCGTATGAGCTGTTTGAGTCGTATATAAATGACAGCAAGGCGTACTGCTCCTCGTATCCGTTATCGACACCGGCCGGAATATGCAGATGAATTCATAATTTACTCCCATAACATATTAAGATTACTTCCATCTGCTTGGCCTGATTGCTTCACATACTTCCAATAATAATGTGCTAATAAATGGAAAACGATGGGCCTGGCAGCCCTGTCGAGGCCCTGTCTACACTGGTTCTGCTAATTATTTCAAATGTGGAGTAGGCGCAAAATTAAAACCGCTGCTTGGGCGTACCGGGCTTTTCATCTCTTGTTCTTCGAATAAAACCATGCAACCTTTGTACAGGCAGTCTACCTGGAGGCTGTCTGCTAGAGATGGAGTAAACAATGCGCTTTCACTGAAGTGCAAACACATTTGAAAGATGGGTCTTTAATAGACAATGACATGGCACAGCCAAGTGTCCCAAACCGTCCTGGAACACAGATCACACACTGTGCCAGTTCATTTCTAGTAAACTCGTCACACAAAAGCAGTTTTGCTTTGAAGAAAATACGGCTTGATGTATTTATCTGGTACATTAAATTGGGTCTGACCTGCAATTTTGGGCTAAAATGCGGAACGAAAAACAAAAACGTTAATTATGCCCATATTCTTATGTGTCGACAAAACAGCGGTGTTGCAGTTCAGGAATGCGCGATATGTAATATCAGATCATGTCTGAATTGTCGACTTGGCGATGTGCGAGCTGACATTAGCGAGTGTGGCGCTCAATTTGGGCCTGTAGCACCATGCCACTGTGTCATGTAGCCAGATAGGACGGATGCGCAGGCACAAACTAAGTAAGCATTTACCTGAAAGGACATGGATGATGATAAAAATGAGTGAACAACCTGCAGCAGGAGACAAAATACAGACGTCACGATCCTCAAAAAATTAAATCTGCAAAGTACTGGATTGCTGTTAAAGATAGCTTGACAATTTACTTATTTTACAGCCTGCACACTAACCACCGTGCAGAACATGAAGCTTATGACAAACTCTGCGTCTACGACAGTCTTAAACCAGTCAATTTACCAGAACAACAGCACACTTAGCAAACCTCAACGTAATCATTACGCCAAAAAATGTCTTACGACAAGAAAAGCCTGGTCAAGTCAAGTCCAATTTATTTCTATAGCGCGTTTTACAGTGATGCATTGTCTCAAAGCAGCTTTACAATCTTATATTGTCTTAAAAGGCCAATCCCAAGTTGAGCAAGCCTAGGGCGACAGTGGCAAGGAAAAACTCCCTGACGGATATTCATAAATGCTGTTACAAATTACATTTTGCAAACGATATGGTGCATTTCAGGCAGCTGAGAAAATTTGGTTCCTACAAGTTTTGAATACTTTAGACCCAAGAGGCACCTCCCCACTGTAGTTGCATAGCTTAATTTAGACACCACCCGAACTTCTACATAATAAATACGTAAATTAAAAAGAAAACAAAAACAGTAAGTACATTAATAGGAAATAATCTAACAGCCTACAGTGAGTAAGAGGTCATACAGTGTTATTAAATAAGAAGCATCACATTTGATTGACCTTGTGAGGGACCCGTACTCATGATCTCTATGTGAAAATGGTTCCATATTGACTCCTCCCTAAAGCCTACATACTATTTGGAGCACCATTAGCCTATAGGGAAGGGGCTAACAAGAGCAGAATACAAATTCAGACATTTCCTCAGTGGAATATTTAGCTTGCCATTATTCTGTAGGAAGAGGACTTCAGTGTTCTGCATGCACTGACACCTCCAAAAACTCATACGGTTATTGAGTCTAAAGCTCTGTATATCACTCTCATTCCAGTTATCTAGCAGCACTTGTTTACTACCTCCCTAGACGTTGCCAGATTTGGGACCAGTACATGAATGGAGGTCTTGAAATAAAAAAGGTGGTCCTATAAACAGTGAGGTGCATCACACCGGCTTCCAATTGATGGAACCAGTCAATGTGTTGCACGGACCATTTAAATCAACCCACCATGCCTCCAAAATTGCCTTTGGGGTGGAGAGATTTCAATGTTCTAGATCATTAGGTCAAGTAAGTCATGACCAAAAAAATCGAGTCAGAGCCAATAAATTTGCAAACGTTCTGACAAAGCTCCCCTGTACATCATGCTTGGGTTTTATAAGATGGGTTAACAGGAGGCATGGCCTATGAGTTTTGCCTAAAACTGCACCTTACCTCGAGGATAGGTTAATGACCTCATAGATCTTCTGTCCTCTCAAATGTCACGCCGAGACTCACAATTTATATTAGTGTGACTGATGTGCATTGCAATTCATCAGCCTATTTTTGAGTCAAAAATGTCGAATATGAATCTATACAGCAGGGACCAAAAGTCTGAGACCCCTAGTGAAAGTGCTTATATTATGAATTTTCTTGGATTTAATATTTTTTTGTTTTCCATTACCAACTACGTAATCAGCATAACGATTTGAGAAAACAGCTTGGCACGTCCAGAGTCCAGTACCCTACATACTGCCTGGTACACTACATACTGCTAAAAAAAATAAAGGGAACACTTAAACAACACAATGTAACTCGAAGTGTTCCCTTAATTTTTTTGAGCAGGTTTTGTATATATATATATATATATATATATATAAAATATGTCAAATATATTGAAATTGCTTTTTATTCTTTTACACTTTTGCTGATGTAATCTGTGAACTTTTACATTGTGGGACTAAAAAAGAGTGTCTTATTATCTTATCTTATCCAGTGTTGCCAACTTAGTGACTTTTCAGACCCTCTAGAGACTTTTTGTAGTAAAAAGCGACTAGCGACAAATCTAGCGACTTTTTGTGGTGTTATTGGAGACTTTTGGAGACTCTG